>JBBPUP010000306.1:6312-17558 GCA_038094735.1 Exsudoporus floridanus
GGAGCTACAGAACCGCATGACATGTTTGTGTACCATTTTGCTTCAGGAAGGTTATGCCTCACCTTGACAAGAAAAGCGCCAGCGAACGTGACGAATACGAACTGAGCATCCGGCGCATGCCGAAGCAGGGTTTCTAAGGAAGTGTGTTAGCGTCCATGTCACATTGAGCTTGGGTGAGCACTCACTCCTCTCCGGCGTGGGGAACAGTCGGAGGACGAAAGCATTCACGATATCGGAGGCAGCCTCCAAACACTGGTAGGAAACTATCAACCCAGAGCGACGTCAGACGAATAACGTGTACTCACGCGCATCATGAAGGTTTCCTCGTCCAGCTGGCCTTCTTTTGCATGCTTCAAACCAGTTGATAACACGACTAAACGCCCATACGCATAGGCCATTCTGAGCAGCTCCGTCCGGAATAACCAAATCTCTGTTCTCTCTTCCTCGAATTCTTCCAGACGTCTGAACCAGTGCTCGCCAAGTTGCCTCAATGCATCATCGGTATCGCTTGCAATTTGAGCGACGTTCAAGGTCTGCGTAGATTGAGGCATAACATCCAAAATCGAGCAGGATGAGGCCTACCTTGTCGAGCCCAGTTGGATGATTGGGGTCACTGTAGACCTTCAACACAAAATTAGAAACCAATCTTAACTCCGCGTTATACCCGCAAAGATGGATATCAAAGCCTTTGATGTTGTAGGGTGACGATCTCCACCACTCTTCGCAATGCAGGGCAAAGTAATCCGTGTCTGGGATGATCGGGCGCTTGCCGTACTGGGTCCCGGTCGAACGATCCAAGTTGAAGCAGTTCATCCAGATTCGCTGCCGGCTCAAGAGAATGCGAGCATTTTGTTCATTGAGAGGCATCGTTGTGACCCGGCGGTTCAAGTTAATGTCTTGGGCGACCCTGAATTTGAATTGGCAAACAGGGACATTAAATCAAAGATAAGCCATCGTACCTTATGGCCACGCCAAGATAAATCCAGCTTCTTTCTTCATCCCACCGCTTCGCTGGAATTGGGTAGAGCTGCATAAGGAGATAAGCGGCGGACATCTCTTCATTTTTAGTCCCAGATATGAGCGCAGTCCCAGCAGCAAGTTGGCCGTACTGCATCAGTTGATGGTAGAGATGTGATCGAGGCTCATAGAACCTGGAAGCGATGCCACACACTTGGTGATGGTTAGTTTCGAAAGACCAGTGCGTCGGTAATAGATTCATACTCATTGTGAACAAGAACGGGCTCCGCATGGCCACATACTGAGGAGTGTGAAGGGCAGGGTCTAGCAAGTTGGCTGATTGATTCATCTTCTCAAAGTAGCTAAGGAAATGTGAATTCAAACTCCTTCGTTGGTGGATGCGGGCTTACATGGTAAACAACTGGTCCACTTCCTTGATCGAGACAATCCCGCGAGCCAAGATGTGAGGTAGTTGAACCCCAGCAGTGGATGAATTCAAGCGATTGGGATCGGGTCCTGGGCCTAATGGGATGTGTCAGAGTCGAGCGCCAAGCAAAAGCGCCTAATCAACGCCTACTAGGCCTAAAGAAGTCGGCACTCGCAACGCCGACAGCTTCTGAAGACTCAGGTTCGACACTCTTCTCTCTTGCATTCTTCCTGATGGCGAGGACAGCCATCAGGCCATAGGGGGCGTCTTCTCCGGGGAGCATCTTGAGTTTTGTCGTGCTGGCTGCTTGCCTCCTCGTCGTGGAACTCGCAGGTGAAGCTGCGTCTCTGCTTGTTTCATCTTCGGCAGTAGCATAGCCAGACTCGTCATCCGAAGGTTCTTCCGTGACGTCCTCGTCGCTATCATAGGGGTCGTCCGCCTCGGTTGGATTTCCTGCGGGGATTAAGCCACCGAATTCCTGGATGGATGTGCGTGCCTTGGAAATCCAATTTTGCATTTCTGCATTTGGAACCACCGCCTCGGAGTTTGATTCCATCGATGATTGTATACTTGACACGGGGGACTGTGGCGATTGTGCCACAGCAGGGCGGTTCAAAGCCTCGACTTTCGCCATCAATTCCTGGATTTGCATGGCTTGTTCTCGAATCTGGTTGAGCAGGTGCTCCCGTTTTCTGAGAGAAGTAGTATGAGTCGCGTGGCACAAAAAGGAAGAGAGCCTACGCACGGTGGGGCGCGACGAGGCTTGCGACCAGGAATGACACATTCCTGGCCCGCGGTTGTACAGCGCCTGCAGGTGTCACTGTCGTTTCTAAACTCACAACGGACCTAGCACACAGGCATAAGATGCTGGAGTCATTGTGCACTGCAATCTACCTTTAAACTTTTGCACCGGGCACACGCTCCCGTGCTGTCGTTGGAAGATCATAAGCTGATATTGCGGAGAATGCCAAGCTGAATCTACTGACCGATTGGGCCTTGCAGCCTCCTGTTCTTGAGCATCATGTTGATCACCCTGGGTGTCATCATAAACGTCGCTTCTAGGTCTTTTCTGAGTTTGAAGAGGTTCTGGCTGCGGAGGCGTGTGTGTTACATTGAAATAACGAGACTGTAACTCGGACTGTCTAGCGGGGAGTGGCAGAGCGACAGAAAATTGCATAGGACCAGCAGGAACATAAGAGTGAGATGGCGGATAGCTGGTGACGACGGGTCTGGAGGTAGGAGAGACCTCGGGCGTATGATTGGATCCGAGGCCTGGGCCGAATTGGCTGGCTTGGTAATTTGTTTGACTGGATTCCAGAGCGTTCAAGCTCGATTGGGTGTAGACAGGGGGAACATGGGCAGAATGGGTAGAGTGGGAGGATGCACCAAAGGAGGATGAGGACGTGTCTAAAGCGAGATGGCGATCAGCGTCGAGAGGATTGAACGAAGTCGCGCGCATCGACGGCTGCCTGATGAACGGGGCAGGTGCTTCAAAGGGCGCTGCTGACGAAGCAGTATACGTGCCATATCTGCTCGGTCCTACGGGTACATCGAGTGACGATGGGGAAATTTGGCGGTTGTGCGGGGAGCGTTCGGAGCTGGATGTGGGTTCGAGGGGATAGGGAACGTGTTCCTCGAGCTGTATGGGTTGCTTGAGGGTGAATTGTGGGTGATCCCACGGGTTTTGACCGCCCATCTGTTGGGCTCTCGTCGACATGAGACACAGCTAGACACGACGGGGAGAGTGGAGGAGGTGTGATGAGCCCGTCAAGACTAGCGCGGGGATGATCACAGTGACTGTCTCCACTTTTTATGTACACTGCGTGAATCGAAGAAGTCGTCCAATTATAGCGGTCAGCGAGCCACGGCCCGGTTGCTGCTGCTATCCGCAACTGAGGATCACCCCAGCTCGTCCAAGGGTTCGTCCAGGCGAGCAAGCAGTGTCTTTCAAGTTATCCCGTGCCCATCCCAGGGCTGTCCTGGGCCACCCTAAGTCCCAACGCAAGTCCTATTCGGTTCCGTCACTCTCTCGCCGTATTGAAACCCCCAGCGCGGGTGCTCCATCCTGCACCGCATGACACTCACACAGCCCGTGTCGGTGTCTTGATTACCATTTGCCGCATCACTGCGGCCACGAGCTAGCCTCCGTCGTCTGTCATCACCCTCTCAAGCAGGTGCCCTAAATCATCCGGATGATCTCTTCGACGGGACTTAGTCTAGCGCTAGGGTGATTCTTTGGATGCCAAGTGTTCCGAGTGGCTTCCCATGGTCCGACCCATCTAAAACGAGTCATTGCTCATTTCCGTAGGGGACTGTATCGGGAATCATGGTTTGTGAACCTTCTCTTCTTTACTACCAAATGACACTCCCCCCCCCACCTTCCAGATCGAGTCGAAATTTGGATGGAAAAGTTCATGCAGTCAAGAGACTTGGTTTGTGCTTCTCTCACGTACAGCCTCACTTCTTTTACTCAGACCCGCGACACTGTCTCTTTGTTCATCACATGTATGGCATGGGTAAGACCGGTCCACCAAGGTTAGCGTTCAGAGTTCTTGGAGAAACGACCACCTCCATGTGGTATCCCAGGCTTGATGGGCAGTGTCGTAATTTATTTTGAGACGACGGTTTGCATGAATGGAGGTATAGATGGGACAACCTGAAATATGTGCGCATTGCTGCCGGAGGTACTATGGGCCACGTGTTACTGTCGGCGTTCATGCTAGAGAGCATTAGGGGAAATCGCGGTGGTTACGTAGATCGATCAATCACTGGTGGTCCTGGTACCCATCAGATCCAGTCCCACGTCTTCTGCATTCTGAATAAAAGGCTACACGGGGTAGAATCGATGTAGCTACGATACTGCAAAGGTAGACTATACTCTGGCTACCCGCTCTTTCATGATGGTGCCTACAGGGTTGCACTCTACGTTGCACTGCCGAAGATTTGGTAACGTCGACAAATGCTAGGTCCAATTTCGTCATACTGTGCTTTCGTGTGGCATGATGTATAGAACTCAGGCTGTTCGATAATCAGCCTTTGGAGTAAATGCGGAGAAAGAATCTCACCAAAGATGCCAAAAGTGAGCCTCCAAACCAGACAGCATAACTAAGCGAGATAAAAAAGGTGATGAGTCTCCCGGTTCCACACCGGTAAGTATGATTTTTACCGTTGGCGCTTGTGAGAAATGACTTCGACCTCAACCCCGGAGGACTAGAACACATTGCATCAGCACGCTTTCGGTGAATTACCACATGGACCTAACCTTTTGCGTACTACCACTGGAAATTACGCTGGCTTCGAGTCGGCGATCAACTAATTGTTTGAGGTCCCGTTTGAGACGCTGGCCGAAGTGCTGGAACATAGTAGAACCCCCCGACAACACGATATTCTGTTCGCAGGGTCAGGAAATGAATCCAACGGGTGGATGATGCTTGCCTTGTACAACCCGCGGCGAACATCGATGGGTGACGACTGAATCACATTGTCAACAATTTCCGGAAGAGGCGTCAAAAAATCGGACGAGTAGATTTCCGGATTGAAGAAGATTTCAGGAGCAAGGAAACGCTCATATCCGATATCGATTGAATATTTCTAAATCAAGGGTCCAATCATTGCGGCAGTGTACGCATGCACTACGAGCTCACCTTTCCGGTGACACTGTGTTCGCCATCGTACCTCTCAAAGTACTTGTACGGTTCAGCATCATACTTTCTGAACTCCTTCACGATGTCTTGACAAACGTAGCTGTAATCTTCCTTCACCTTCGAGGCAAGTCTTAACTGATCTTCCGGGGGTACACCGCTCGTTTCGCCGCGCTCTCGCAAAAGATTGAGTACGAACTGTGAGATGTCGCGACCGGCAATAGGAATATGTTTAATAGCACTTCCAATCACATAGCCTTCCGCACAAGGAATCACGTGGGTGACACCATCACCGGAGTCAATGACTGTGCCGGTCAAAGTTCTGTCTGTGACTCTGTTAGATGACCACGACGCGGCCAGCGCTAGTACTGCCTGCACTGCGATGTAGAGGCCTTTGATGTTGAATGACTCAAAGAAGATCTCGGCCGTTTGTTCTCTATTCTCTGGAGGATTGAGGGGTGGCTCGGTCTGATGGCATCAGATTAATATCACATCTCTAATGCGATTGCAGAGGACAGACCAGAAGGAAGTAATGGTCCTCAGGCTCGGCACGCAGGTACTTGAAGATCGTCTGCTCCCAGTAACGTTCCATGTGATCCCAATTGTCAATCATACCATGGCGAATGGGGTAGTGCACGCCATAGCCAGGCGTCTTTGCGTTCGCTAACGCTTCGTCTCCGATGAAGAAATCAAGGTCTTCGACACCTCGTTTCGATGCAACGTTGCCGGGCTTTGCTGGGATTGGAGGTCCTCCACGTGTTGGCTGAGTAGCAGGACCACGCGTTGCTATCGCGGTCGGAAATACACTGTGTTGTGCTGAGTTGGGTCAAATCGCAGCAATCCAAACGCGAAACTCACAATGAGGGATCGGAGTTGCCCGCGAAACTGAGGGGGTGGATCAATATCGGTGTATAGTCTCTTGAGTGAGAGTGCATACCCTATCTTTGAGTAACCAGTGCCATTATCGCAGATGATAGGCGCGAGAAGCGACATTATCGTGTTGTGCTATCCAATCTCTGGCAACGCAATTGCTGCGAAATGATTCTGTTTGGTTCAGTGTGGCAAAGGCTTCTGCTCCTAACAGTGACAAATAACGGGCCTACTACTCGCCTTGGCCAGTTCACTAATGGTCATGTTTATTGTAGCGTGGCATTGAAACTTACCGATTCCTCCTCGTGCGTTTTTAGCCATTGTATGCCCATTTTCTCTGGGCGATATTCGTAATTCACACTGACCAACTGGCGGTCCACATTTGCCCTTTGTCCCTGCGTACTATAAGGCTGCTCTCGACTGCAAATTGTGACATGTGGACCCGCCGTGGGTGTGAAGACGAATGACGTGATATTATGTGTTCCTCTGTTCTGTTATGCGGATCTGAGGCGTGTCCACAACAAGCAAAGCGGTCCAGGTTGGAATCTCCTGCCACACTTGGACTGCACATAAACATTTGGAACACTGGCAATTTTGTCCAACCTTGCATCTCACCAGTGCGAAAATGGCTCATATCAACATACTTTTGACGGGTTCGACAGGTATGTTTACCAATCTCCCTTGGAGAATTTACACTGACAGACAATGTTGTTTTGATCATAGCATACATCGGTGGTTCGGTCCCTTCTGCTCTCCGCCATCCGAGATTAGATGAATTCAACATCACCGCTCTCGTTCGCTCCGAAACAAAAGCGTCACACCAGTAGTAGACTCACACGACGACTCCACTCTGGTCAGGAACCTTGCATCTCAAGCCGATGTCGTGATTGCATGCGTACGCACCATCATATGTCTTGCGTCCTCGACCGCTACTATAATTGGATGTCCCTAGGCGGAAGTTGATAACCTAAACGCCACAAAAGCTATACTCGGCGGATTGAAGCAACGGCATCGTGACACCGGAACTACTCCTATCTTGATTCATACCGTCGGCACTGTCCCTTTTCTACTTGTTTCGCGGGTTGATCATTTCACGAATAGTCATGCGTAGGTTTGCCACACAACTTTTGTTATATTAAACTGTTTCAGGTATACAATTTCTCCAGGCGTGCTCATCGATGACGCCCGAGGAAATTATGCCTCTGACGAAATATATTCGGATCTTGATATCCACCGGCTGGAGTCCTTGCCGCGCACTCAACCCCACAGAGATGTAGATTTTGCAATAACAGACGCCAGCGAGGAAGGTGCGATCTGACAATTCTTGATATTGAACCCCAAAGTTTATGTTCGTTTAGAGTATGTCGAGACATGCATTATTCTTCCTGGTTTGGTCTATGGCATCGCCGAGACCCGCCTCGTTTCTCTCGGAATCCAAAACCCGCGTTCTAAACGAGTTACAGCCATTATCGATGCGGGTCTCGCTCGGTGCCAAGGTGGTGTGGTCGGAAAAGGCATCAACGTCTGGTCGCACGTGCACATCGAAGATCTTGGGTGTTTGTACATGCATATTTTCGACGCCGCCATCAACTCTTGCCGTCTCTACGTGGGCCGAATCGGAATGTATTTTGCGGAGAATGGAGAATGCGAGGCTCGGGATGCCTTTCAGGCAGTTGCAAAAGGGCTCAGCACGCGAGGATGTGGCGAAAGTCGTCCTACGGTTTTCACGGAGGTGGAGATGGAGAAATACACATTTGTAAGTGATTGAATATGTTACGATCCAATCCTGACTAAACTAGGTTTCAGACTCAAATGATGGGTGCTAATGCTCGTGCGAGGGGAGAACAGGCAAGGTCGATTGGATGAAAGCCGGTGCACGGTACGCGAGCCATGTTGGAGAACGTTTATGATGAGGTGGCGGTGTGCATGGGAACAAAGGAAGCAAATTTCCTGTAGATCTGTATGGCGATTGTACGATTGACGAGCAGTAGATGCGGTGTGGGAATTTTCTTTCTGCCCCTGGGAACGCGGCGCTAGCCGGCTTCATCATGAATCATGATATCGGGTTAATTATAATAATATTTCTGCTACAGTATTCGCTTAAGCCTGCTAATTGGCGACCGTCTCTCCGCTATAAGACCATCTGCCACTTGGCTTTGCTTCCGATTCCCCTACTCATGCACTCCTACTGAACGTGACCTTGCCCCGAATCCGCCTTCCACTCTCTTTACTTCTCCCTCCTTCTTCGCGGTGATCGGTCATTTTAACAAAGCCACTCATTCTGCAGTCCAAATCCTAGAATGGCGCCTCACATTTACCCCCGTCAAGAAAGCGTGGTGACCACCCATGCCATTGCGGCTGGTTTAATCGCCGGCTTTCTCTCCCTTCTTGCAATATCCTGTCTGCTATGTCGACTCCGTTCTCGTCGATCCAGAGCGAACAAGCAACGGATCCAGGAAAGGAATGCGGCATCCTGGCGTGTGAGGGGTGTAGTGCAACCAGTGATGGCAGAAACCAACCCAATGTCGACAAGGTAAAAGAAGTCGACCATTTCAGTTCCGCTGAACGTTAACCTGAATCTATCTCTCAAGCATACCACCTCCGTTTAGCCGGCATGCACTCACAGCGTCGATCGTCATGCCCGAAAAATCCATCACTCGCAAGCCGTCTTCTCATGCCTTGCCCGACAACATGGTTGTTTCGTGTGACCCCGAACCTTCCCCTGCTTCCCCCCCACCGTCCCGCCATCGTCCACTGTCGAGTGCCTCCTCCGGTGCACCTCGTCCACACGCCATGTCTATCCTTAACCCATCATGTCCCCGACACAGTAGATCTTCTTCTGGGTTCGCTGCTTTTGCCCAGCTGTCTTTCCCTTCCGGGATGAATTCCCGTCCATCCTCTTCCATCTCCACGTCTTCCACACAGGCGAGACCTGTACGTCAGCTTTTCGAGTCCGCCCTCCCAGACGAATTATCTATTGTCCGCTATGGCGAATACCTTTCAGTGCTCCGATCATTCGACGATGGCTGGTGCCTCGTCGCCAGAGACACTTCACGTTTTTCCCGTTCTTCCCGTGCTTCCCGTCTTTCCGCTTGGATGAAGAACAATGCCGATCACGTCGAGATTGGGCTTGTACCCGCATGGGTATTCATCAAGCCACTGAAGGGCATCACTGTCACGAGGCCTTTTCGCAACGCGAGTATCAACGCGCTCCATCTTGGCCAAAATCCGGCCCCTACCTATGCGAGAGAGGATATTATTTCCTGGTCCAATTTTGCATGATGTGTTTTCTTAGAGTGTTTTTTTGTTGCTGCTACCTCATGTGCTTTTACACTGGTTTCATCGCAGGCTGCGCAGTGCTCGGCCTGATGCTTGCCTTCCAGCTGGTATCGTTTTCTTGGGCTTCTTTTTCCTTTTATTATTATTTCTTTCTGCTAAGGTTGTGTTGCTGTTGTCTTGTGTTGAATATACCCCCTGCTACTGTGCCGAATAGCTGTCCTTGAGATTATCGCAGACGTTGATCACGCTTCCATGGTAACAAGGGCGGTATACTGCTTCGATAAGAATTGTGGGCAGAACTGGGCATTGTACTCCAAAATGAGATATAAAACGAGGTTCGTGTCGTGACGGTCCCGTCGCACATTGACATACATCGGGTCCCTTCCCACTCTGATTTTTTCTTCTATGTATCCGACTAATCAACAGGACGTTTCAGGAACCTCATATTGGCCTGTCAAGTAATATAAAAAAAAAGTAGTCAATGCAAGCACAAGTTACCGGTCTTTGCTGAGATCGATCGGTGCTGGTTGAGCAGCAGGATCTGGATTTCCCACAAGACTGAGCAAAACTGCGACATGGTTGTGTTTTCCTATCTAATCTGTGAGACGATATCAACTAAATTACGTAACTTGGAACACCTCCCGTTTTCGGACGAGTCGAGCTCCGTATATCGGCCTCGGTGGCGATGCCGTTTTGTCTGTGCCTATTCCCTCGTTTCATGTCAATCAAGTCAGACATAAGTACGCCACACACGTTTTTGTTAAGTTTGACTGTTTCAGGGCACAATTTCTCCTGGAAGCCGTGCTTATCCACTGCATTCGAGGCACCTACGTCTCACCAATGAAGGATCTTCAGGCTTCCATATTCACTGGCCGGAGTTCTCGCCGCGTACTCAATCCCACAGGGATTTATGCTCGCTTAGAGTATATCAGGACATGAATCGTTGTTCCCAATTTGGTTGTCGCCCAGACCCGCCGCGTTTCTACTGGAATCCAGAACTTGCGTTCTCGACAGATCCCCGCCGTTATCGAAGCGGGTATCGATCGATGTCAAGACGGCGTGATCGGTAACGGTACAAGTACATATCGAAGATCCTGTGTGGTCTTGTCTCTACGTAGGCCGCGTCGACCTGTATCTCTTGGAGAATGGAGAATGTGAAGCTCAGGAGATCCCGGAGCGGTGACGAAAGAGCTCAGCACGCGAGTGATCGAACAGTTTTTACAGAGAAAATACCCACTCGTAAGTCACGGACCATCTAACGATCAACTCTAGACCAAGATGGACTCGGAGCTCAGAACCCGACGGAAAGTAATGGGAGCTGCCAGGGGTAAGTGCGCTAGGTCAATTGAGTAGACGCCGGTGCATGGTACACGTTCCGTGTTGCGCAGCATTTTGCGACGGGGTGACAATGTTGATAGGCACAAATTTTCGAGAACGCGATATTCTCGCGACGGTTCCGATATCTCGGAGAAGTAGAACCGAATCTGTAACGACCAGTGAACGTACTGCGTGCGTTGTCGGGCATTGTCGTAATTCTGAGCTCGTCAAGTTAACAGGTGGCATTAACCGAGTTCAAAAAAGTAAGTAGATTCGAATCTGTAAGGACTAGCGAGCGTGCGATGTCACGATTGTCTTATTTTGACCTCAGTAACAGGCGGCACCAACTGAGTCCCTCACGATAAAGTTACCGCCGTCCTCCGACATCGATTGAAATACGCCATCACCACTTTGAGGCTTGTTTTTACCGCCGGCCGCTACTATGGAGCCCTCTACACGTAAACAAGCCAGTATTTCTTCCTTTTTTTTTTTTTTTTTTTAGAAAAAAAGGATCATGATGCTATGCGAGTGTTTCTTCCGGCTCCCTTACTTTTAACATCCTACACTGTAACTGAACCTTACTAACCCCACTTTCCATTCTCTCTAGTTCACGTTCCTTGCTGAAGGTGATGCGATCTGACATTCATTCTAATAAGGCGATTCGCGTTCCAGTTCAAAATTTATGGCGCCGCGTACCTTTCACTGTCAAAATACCTCTGTGGGCCTATCAAGAAATGCTTCGCGAGTGACAATCC
>JBBPUP010000306.1:17656-28725 GCA_038094735.1 Exsudoporus floridanus
GCCGACTGTGTCGGCTTTTTCGTGTCACTGTGTCTACTATCTCTCCTCTAATTTCATCGATCTGGAGCAAACAAGAAATGCTAGTCCCTTCCGTGTTGGCGGTGTGGTGCGACCGATGATGACAGAAACCGAACCGTTATCAACGAGGTAAAAAAAATCGATCATTCGAGCTGCGCACTGAGTTGAAAGCACTTATACCTTCCTTTTGCCGCGCCTAGTTTACGGCGTCAATCCTCGTGCCCGAAGAATCCATCACTCCTAAGCTTGCCTTTCATGTACATGACTTGTCCGGCAAAGCAGTAGCTTCGTCTCGGCTCGGACCTTCCCATGTTTCTTTCACGCTAACTCTCCCCTCTCCCCTCCGTCTCATCCGCGCGCCATGTCGATCCTCAACCCAGCATGTTTCTGCACAGCAGGCCACCTTCCGGTTCTCTAATTACGCCCAGCATCCCTTTCCTTCCGAACGTGATCCCCGCCCATTTTCTTTCATCTCCACGCGTTCCTCACAGGCGAGACCTGTACGTCACCTCTTCGAGCCCGCCCTCTCGGACGAGCTATCTCTCGTCTGATATGGCAACTCGCCGAGTGCCTTACAATGTTCCGATCGTTTGATGATGCGTTGCTGCCTCATTACCAGAGTCGCGACACGCTCCTCCTGGGTTTCTTCTCTTTCGACTTGGATGACGTCGAGTTTGAACTCATGCCCGCGTGAGCATTCATCAAGCCACTGAAGTCATCCTGTCATGCGACCTTTCCGCAACGAGAGCATCGGTCCGCTCCACCCTGGCGAGACCCGGCCATCGCCCATACAAGAGTAGATGCCGTCATTTCTTCGTATGTTGCGTGATGTGTGTTTCGGCGTGACTGCTTTGTTGTTTTCTTGGTTTGCTTCTTTGGTTCATTTCAAAATACTTGCGCATACGCGAATAGGTACCACTGTCAACGCCGTGTGTCTATAACCCTCGATTGCTGGAGAGAATAGGCCTGATGTCGTGTCAGACAGCTGTCCCCTCTGTGCTTCTTTGAAAACGTCTTCCATTCCCACTTTTACTCATGTCCGAATCAGACCGATGCTACGGCAAACCGAATATTTCGGAAACGGCCTTCAATGACAATTGACCGTTGGACATGAAGACGCCACAACATAGGCCGCGGAGCAGATTATATAGTTAAGGACCGGACGTCATCGGGGAGGGGTGTTGGGCTGTGGGCCAGGCCTTTAAGCATCGGACAATTCGGGGTGCAAGTATGGCATTCTTGCGAGTCACCAGCACCCCTGTGCTCCCATTGGGGTGCACAACTCGACTACAGACTCACTAACCAAGTGTACATAGGGCCCGGGTTAGTGTGACCTCACCATAAACGAGATCCATCCATCCATCCATCCATCCATCCATCCATTCAGTCATTCAAAAAAAGAGAGCTGTGGCGACAACAATATGGATCCGAGCTGTACTCGCTGGCGAAGAGGGAATAAGAACACTGGCGTTATTTCAATGTTCCGAACCCTCTAAAAGAGGCAAACGTAAAAGCGAACGTAAACGTACCTCAGTGTGAAACAGGGAGGGTATCCATCAAGCCCCAGCCTTGGCAAGTAGAAGTTGAGTGGCTTATATAGCACCGCCCGGCATATTTGGCCACCTAAGTTGGCCAGCCTGCAAAGACATATTCCCTCAGGCGGTAAGCGGGCATTGCGATGGATCGTATCAGACACAAGATAGACATATGGGCGGTGCCCTGTTCACCTGCACGGTGACATCGTACATGAGCTGGTATCTCCACAGGTCAACACGAGCAAACTAACCCTCATCCTAACTCATTCTATAAAAGTTTATGGAGTCTCCACAAGTTTGCGGAAACTTGAATCAATCTAGATTACTAGGTACCTCTTGAGAATTCTGTGAGCTCTATGTAGGCCCGCAAGGATGAGACGGTTAGTTTATTGATACAGTGTCACTCGGAAATGAGCCCAGTAGAACGGCTTGAAACAAGTTTAAATCGCTCAGACAGGTACCCGGAACACTCTGGATGTCGTTTCGAACATTGACACAGGCTTCGGTTTTCCCTTTCGGGCCTATCCTGACGTGTGTGCTGGAGTAGTAGGTGCATTGACGAAACAACTTGAAGTTAGAGGGGAGGGTGCATTGGATCACAAAAGCCACAAAATTCTAAGGTTGAAGATGTAATGTGATGAACAGAACTTGCGCTGCGTTCCTGGATGAGATACAAGATCGTCGTCAAGTCGACATTGCTAAGTGCTGGATCATCAAACAATATACAGCGGTATAGCCACGTCTGACGTAATCAGACTATGTTTGTACTTACTGAAACTGGGTTGGTACATCAGTGACAACTTTTATTGAGTATTCTACAGGTAATTTACTTACTATACTAACAATACAGTAACTAATTGACTGAGCTCTCTATACTAGGGAATAACTGAAAAGTCTTGCTGAGTTATTCACAACCCTTTGTGAACTGGGACCTCGCAGTTAGAAGCGGTTTTACATGGACACAGTGGTTAGTGAACATTGGCGTCGTGGCAGGCTGGCAGTACTCGTGGTCGAGGGGTCAGTATTCCTTGACGGGATTCGGATTGTCGGAGATGCTAATCTCCCAGCCGAAGAGTTCCATAAACTGCTTAGTATGCATTGCTTTCGGGGCATTATCTCCGTGCCTTCGCGGGAAAACATTTCTTCTCGATTACGAAGGTCAAGAAGGTTCGGTATGTAGGGGTTGCGGTATCATCGACTGGTGCTCCACAAGATCCTGAACTCACTTAAAGAAACCACAGAAATGTGACTACCCGTAGGAATTTTCATTGAAGGCACGTACGACTCATCCGTTGTGACATTATAGCTGGTCCTCGGCCCAACTCTCGTGAGCGCATCAGGTGAGCTTCCGTACTTAATAATTCGCGATAGAACAGTTTCATACATGTTTCATGGAACCATGCCCATCCGATACCCGCAGCAGGCTATCCCAGCAGCATAAGTACCATCATCCTGTCTCCAGCCATTCCCGAGTTGTTCCATGATGCTGCGAGCAACTCTTTTCAGTCTTATCGCAACAGTTCTCGTCTCCACACTCGCTTCCCAGGTTCCATTGGACTCTGGTCATCATGGGCAAGCCGAACACTACCCAATTATTCTTGGCGATGAGGATTTTGCGGAATGGAGCCTAGACAAGGTTCCGAACCCTGACGCAACTGACCACCTTGTGTTCGAGACGGTGTACTCGCTGCTTCAACACTGGCCCAATACACGTATGAGAAATGGTAAGACATCCACGCGTTTGGCTGGTTCTGCCTCGAAGATGTGTTCACCACCAGGTCATAACATCGTACCGGGAAGCATTCCGAAAGGGACACTTCTTTACCATGGGGCGAATACCAAGGAGTTACCACAGGGCCCCGAATGGGTTGCGACAGATCCTGAACATGCGTATATCTTCTGCCGGGATAAACCCAATCATTTCCGACAAGGATGCTGGCACCTCACGCTCGCCACCACTCGACGCCTCAAAGTCGTTTATTTTGACGGCAGCAGTGCCGCGAAGATTCCATACGGCCCATTGGATACACAAGAGCTTATAGCATGGGGAAGAACAGGTGACGGTAGTATATCCGATGAAAGGAAGCGGATCCATGCCCTTTGTAAATGGGGGAAGAATTTCGGTGTGGATGGCTTTGTGAGGTAACTCTTCGCTCTCTCTTGGATCTATCTGCATTAAGCACATCACAGGATGGAATTGGACTTGTAGGCAATCATTTTTTCCACGGCTGAACTCTCCTTAAATGGCTTTAGTGAGGTCATGCTCTGTGACTTTGCCTCTGGTGTTCGCGTAGTTTCATTCGCGAATCTAGTAAATCGAGCGACTATTCCAATGATATGTGAGTCTTGTCAACTTGATTTCTTCCTTGAGAGATACTGAGGTATATTTGGACAGCGGCATTCACCTCGTTTGAAGGTATGAATGCCGGGTCTTGGCACAATCGCTTGCCTGGAGAGACGCGTGTCCAGTTGGATCTAGCTGGATTGGTCTCCTTCTATGACACTCAACTTGCCCCTTCACTGATCGCCGTCCGAGCTGGTCAGGGAAGGTGGGACCATCGTGTACAAAACGTATCGAACGCGGATCTATTGGCCGTAAAGTCAAGGCTGGAGGCAGTTTTGATCAGACCCGAAAGTCTGTCGAGCGGAATCGACTGGAAGACACTCGTCCAAGTTCTAGTAGACCGATACTCACAACGGCTCGAACTGACACGGTATATCTTGAATGCGTCGGTAAAAGAGCCGGACGAAATCCTCAATTTCGCAAACAAAACTCAATCTCAGCTCAGAATCATGTTGACACCCTACCTCCTCAACTCAGCCATGCCAACCAACCAATCGGGCAATACTGAGCTGGACTGGGCAATTCCCATATACAAACTGTGTGCCATGATTCATACGTACCCCATGGATTTTGAATTAGATTCTCTGACTGATGCGGAGAAATTAATTCTCAAAGCTGTGCGGGGGACCACCCGAGAGATATGTCGGGTAGTAACGAAGATGTGGGTTGCAGGTGTCTACGCGGGCATCGATCCGTTACTAAACACAAAGGAGTCCCTCGACGTCTCGGAAATAACTCGCCTTTGGAATACTTGGGCGGAGGACTTGAACCGCCTGATGTCCTGGCTCGACTGGAGCGTATGGGTCAAGTGCAACCCTGAGTGTGGTCCCGAGGTACGTCCTTCACGCAGTTACGTAGCCTAGTTATTTTATATGATGGTCGATGACGGTCAACAGGAGATGTGTTACTTGCCTACGTGGCCTGTCGGTTTTCCGGGGCCGGGCCCAGGTGGCAAGCCGCCCTCCCCATCGGAACCTGAGGCACTGACTGGTTTCGAGTTCCGAACCATGGTTATGGAGGGCCTCGCTGATAAGGTGTCGGACATTGTCAAACCTGAATCGGACGAGTGGATCCGACCACAACCCAGATGTGTGAGACGTGTTTTTCCTTACGATTCTTTATGATTCGATTCGTTGATGACAAGAATATAACCCAAAATGTTATCCACGGAAAGCTTGCATTTACAATTTCTAGATTTCTTATAGTACATGCATGACCGGGATGTTTGGTCTGTCGAATTGTTTGACCTCTGCTTATGAGTATATCAAATTTGTGCTTTAGTGCAACAGAGTTTCTCCAACCGTGGTCGGTTGGTCCACGAGCACCTCAAGGGAAATCATCTCTATTTGGTCACTCCAACAACTAAGTAGGGAAGGTGCAGAAAATCGGCGCAGCGGTTCTGAAATATCCATCCGACCTTATCGGGCATGTACAGCCCAATTATCATGGTAGTTACCATGATACGGGTTTTATCGGCTACTGTTACTCCACGCATGCGACGTGCAGTGAGATGTATGAGGGCATATACTGAAAAGCACACGGTCGGCGCATGTTACCGTGCGGGACGCGATATACGTTTGATCTGACGAAACAAACGGTGGTACTGTGTAATATGTATATTTAGCAGAGAGTTACAGCCGCACAATCTCAACGTCAGTGAAGCTGATCAAAGAAATAGTAAGAACACAAAGTGGAAAAAAAGAGCCGGCCAATCAGTGGACGGTTCAAGATAAAATGCTGAGCAATCTACAATAAATAGATGGTAAAACCAAAATGTGCATATCACGCGGCATCGGACCAAGCAATGATGGCACCTCTGGAATAGGCTTGGGCCATGACCAAGAAGCAATGGCATCGACGCTTGCAATACGGAAAGGCCGCATGACAGCGTTGCCCTTGAGTGGCTGGACGAATACCCATGCGGGTACGAGCTCAATGTCGACATTCATGGCATGATCACCATAACGTTTGTTTAGTAGGCCAAGCGACCCTTCTTAGGCCTTCAAATTACCATATCACGATTGCTCGGAACAATCTGATGGCCTGGCGACCCGTCCTTTCTGAGTATAATGTGCCTGTTCGTTGCAGGACGGGACAAAGACAGGCTGATGGATAAGTAAAGTGTGTGTTGCTGGTACTAGTCATGCCAATAGCTTTCTTGCAATGCCACTGCTGAGGTGGATCCGAACTTGGGTGTCGCCGAGACGGAGTTCAGACAAGGTAGATCGGCTGTTACCGGCATCTCGGCGGCACCCTCCGAAGGAGATCCTGAACTGATTCCCCAGAAGAAACTACAGCCTGGAATGTGATTGCACTCGTAGGAATTTCCGAGAGACACCAAGGCTCAGTTGTTCCGACTTTATGCCTCATTCCCAGTTCTTGGGCCGTGAGCAAATCAAGGGTGAGGCTGTCACGCACTTACGAATCGGTCACAAATGAGTTTGAGACTTTGATGACACCATGCTTATCCGATATCGAGCCGCAGCAGGGCATGCCAGTAGCAGAATACAACGCCTGTTGTTCCCAGCCATTCCTGTCTTACTCTGCGATGCTGCGGACCACTCTTCTCAGTCTTGTCGCGGCAGTTCTCGTCCCCGCACTCGCTGTCCAGGTGCCACTGAGCTCCGATGGACGTGCTGAGCAATGCTCAACTTTTTTTGGCAATGAGGATTTTGCGGAGTGGAGCCTCGACAAGGTTCCAAACCCTGATGCTACTGACCACCTCGTGTTCGAGACAGTGCACTCACTACTTCAACACTGGCCCAACACACGTATGAGAAATGGTAAGACATCCGCAGCTGTGTGCCTCGTTTTTCCTGCAAGTACATATCGCCTCCAGGTCACAACATCGTACCGGGAAGCATTCCGAAAGGGACGAATCTTTTCCATGGGGCGAGTCGCAAGGAGTTACCGTCGGGACCCGAATGGGTTGCTACAGACCCTGAACACTCATATCTCTTCTGTCGGGATTGGTCCGATCATCCTCAGCGAGGATGCTGGCATCTCACGCTCACTGCGACTCGACCTCTTAAAGTCATATATTTTGACGGCAGCAGCGCTGTGAAGCTTCCATATGGCTCGTTGGATACGCAAGACCTCATCGCATGGGGTAAATCTGGCGATGGCAGTCAGTCCGATGAAAGACAGCGGATCAAAGACCTTTGTCAATGGGGAAAGAATTTCGGTGTGGATGGTTTTGTCAGGTTAATCTTCACTTTCCTTGATATCTACCTGCACTGAACAAATCTCAGGATGGAAATGGATTTGTGAGCAAATATTTTCCCGTGGCTTAACTCTTCTCAAATGGCTTTAGCGAAGTCATGCTCTGCGACTTTACTTCTGGTGTCCATGTGGCTTTCGCGAATCTAGTAAGTCGAGGATTTATTCCAGCAATGAGGCGTAAGTGTTTGTCCACTTGATACCTTACTCGAGACATACTGAGCTGACGTCGGACAGCGGCTTTCGTCTCGTTTGAAGTCATCAATTCTGGTTCCTGGCACAACCGCTTTCCTGGAGAGACACGCGTGAAGCTGGATCTAGCTGGATTGGTCTCCTTCTACGACACCCGATTGGCACCCTCACTTATCGCCATTCGAGCTGGTCAGGAAAGGTGGGACCATCGCGTACAAAATGTATCGAAAGATGATTTATCGGCCGTAAAGTCAAGGCTGGAGGCAACTTTGGTCAGACCCGAAGGCCTGTCGAGCGGAGTTGACTGGAAGACACTCATCCAAGTTATAGTTGACCGATACTCACAACGACTTGAACTCACACAGTATCTCTTGAACTCGTCGGTAACAGACCCGGACGAAATTCTTGATCTTGCCAACAAAACTCAATCTCAGCTGAGAACCATGTTGACACCCTACCTCCTTTACTCGGCCACGCCAACCGATCAATCGGACAAGACTGAGCTAGACTGGACAATTCCCATATACAAGCTATGTGCCACGACACACACGTACTCCATGGAGTCTGGGCTAGACTCTATGACGGATTCAGAGAAACTACTCCTTAGGGCTGTACGAGCGACCAACCGAGAGATTTGCCGGGTGGTGACGAAGATGTGGGTTGCAGGTGTCTACGCGGGCATCGATCCATTGTCAAATACAAAGGAATCCTTCGACATCTCTGAAATAACTCACCTTTGGAAAACTTGGGTAGAGGACTTGAACCACCTAATGACATGGCTCGACTGGAATGTGTGGGTCAAGTGTAATCCTGGGTGTGGTCCCGAGGTGCGTCCTTACGCAGTCATGTGGACCCCGTACTTATAAATGATAACTGATGAACGGTCGACAGGAGATGTGTTACTTGCCTACGTGGCCTGTTGGATTTCCTCGGATAGGGTGGGGCCCGGGTGGCAAGCCACCTTCCCCATCAGATCCTGATAGGCCGCGTCCAGATAAACCACATCATGAGAGACTGACCAACTTCGACTTCCGCGCCATGGTAGTGGAAAGCCTTTCCGAGGCTGTGTCGAATGTTATCAAGCCTCAACCGGACGAGTGGATCCGGCCACAACCTAGATGCGTGCGACGGATTGAGCCTTACGATTTTTGATGGTTTGTCGATGAACTGTATACCATCCAAGGTACTACC
The DNA here is from genome assembly GCA_038094735.1 of Exsudoporus floridanus. Taxonomy (NCBI): domain Eukaryota; kingdom Fungi; phylum Basidiomycota; class Agaricomycetes; order Boletales; family Boletaceae; genus Exsudoporus; species Exsudoporus floridanus. The sequence goes on from JBBPUP010000306.1 coordinate 26,156, forward strand.
CACGGAAGGTTTGTGTTTACGTTATCTGGAATTCCTGTGTCTGTCTATTCCCTTTGGTATGATGTTTGCCCTTCTTAAGACCCCTATCCAATTATACGTATTTTCCAAGAGCCTGTGTCCAGATTTATCTTTCAATACATTTTATTCCGCTTCTCAACTTTCTGTCACCGGGAACTGCCAGACGAATGATAACGATTCTCGCTCTATTCTCCAACAACTCTCTCTTCATCAATGAGTTTGTGATCTGCGAGCACTTCGCGCAAAATCACTGGCGTATAGTCGCTCGGATACACATGTGAATTTCTGAAGGTAATCAACAACCGTCGTCCATCCGACCGTTTGTTGTGTCAGATCAAGCGTATTATAATATCGCACCGCGCACAGTTAACGTATGATCATCGGCCGTGTCCCTTCCAGTACTTTCACTATGACGCCGCAACCCACTAAATAAATAACTACTGTTGGCATCAATCTGATCTTGACTCGGAAGGACACAATTGGCCAAGGTATTCCAGGTGCCAACCTCGGGGTTGTCTGGTAGTTCAGTAGGCCTGTCGTGCTGGTGCATCAGGTCGCCCCTATCAACCATACCCACTGAAGTTGATTTCCCATTCGACCCGTTGCTGTCTGGTGCCAGGGGGCAATGACGAAGGGACGTCGTAATGCCAATGCATCCAACTCCAAACACGAGAAGCCGTGTAAATGATCATGTAACTGACCAGACAGCTGCCATTGACTTAGGCAATCGTGTCCTTCCAACAGCAGCTGGCAGCCTTGAAGCTTGAAGCTTGATCAACGCTCTGTGGCTAATCTACAAGCTCTTCACACGTCATGTCTACAATTCATTATGGTTGATTCTCGTCATAAACCAATTCGATTAACCACGCTGCCACCGCAAAAAAACGCGCGCACAAAGACCCTATGACTCAAGTTTCGACTATTTACTTGGTGGTTACGGCGTCATTACGTTGGAGCCCCACCGAAATTCCCTCGGGGCAGAATCTGGACTCACTGGAAGAAACTACAAGACTGTGACTATGTAACTCCTAGGAATTTCTTAGAGACACTAGGACCCAGCCATTCCAACATTATCTCTTATTCTCCCTCCATGGGCTGTGAGCGAACCAGGTAAATTTATGTACTCGCTGTGACGGATAAATTTGATGGTACCACGCATATCCGAGATCGAGCCGCAGGAGAGCATGCCAGTACCATAAACACAACCCTGCTGTTCCCAGCCATTTCCTGCCCTGCTCTGCGATGCTGCGAGCAATTCTTCTCAGTCTTATCGCAACAGTTGTCGTCCCCACACTCGCTGTCCAGGAGCCATTGGGCTCCGGTTTCCATGGGCAAGCTGAGCAATACCCAGCTGCTCTTGATGATGGGAATCTCGCGCAATGGAACCTCGACAAGGCTCCAAACCCTGATGCTACTGACCACCTCGTGTTCGAGACAGTGCATTCGCTACTTCAACACTGGCCCAACACGCGTATGAGAAATGGTAAGATATCAACAAGTGTAACTGGCTCACCCTGCAACACGTATTCACCTCCAGGTCACAACATCGTACCGGGAAGCATTCCGAAAGGAACACTTCTTTACCATGGAGCGAGTCGCAAGGAGTTACCACCGGGCCCCGAATGGGTTGCTACAGATCCCGAACATTCGTATCTCTTCTGCAGGGATGGGTCCAAACATTTGACACAAGGATGCTGGCATCTCATGCTCGCTGCAACTCGACCCCTTAAAGTCATATATTTTGACGGTAGCAGTGCTGTGAAGCTTCCATATGGTTCATTGGATACGCAAGACCTCATCGCATGGGGTAAATCTGGCGATGGCAGTCAGTCCGATGAAAGACAGCGGATCAAAGACCTTTGTCAATGGGGAAAGAATTTCGGTGTGGATGGTTTTGTCAGGTTAATCTTCACGTTCCTTGAAGTCTACCTGCATTGAACAAATTTCAGGATGGAAATGGATTTGTGAGCAAATATTTCACCCGTGGGTCCAATTCTCAAATGGTTTTAGCGAGGTCATGCTCTGTGACTTTACTTCTGGTGTCCGCGTGGATTTCGCGAATTTAATAGGTCGAGGATTTCTTCAACCAATGAGGCGTAAGTCTTTATCCACTTGATCTCATATTTGAGAAACACTGAGGTGACATTGGACAGCCGCTTTCGTCTCGTTTGAAGTCTTCAACTCTGGTTCTTGGCACAATCGCTTTCCTGGAGAGACACGCATCCAACTGGACCTACCTGGATTGGTCTCCTTCTACGACACCCAACTTGCACCTTCACTGGTCACCATTCGAGCTGGTCGGGAAAGGTGGGACCATCGCGTGCAAAATGCATCGAACGAAGATATATCAGCTGTGAAGTCAAGGCTAGAGGAGGTTTTGGTCAGACCCGAAGGCCTGTCGAGCGGAATTGACTGGAAGACACTGGTCCAGGTTATCGTTGATAGATACTCACAACGACTCGAATTGACACGGTATCTCCTGAACTCGTCGGTAACAGGCTCGGACGAAATCCTTGATCTCGCCAACAAAACTCAAACTCAGCTCAGAATCA
>JBBPUP010000307.1:0-19489 GCA_038094735.1 Exsudoporus floridanus
GGATGCAAACACGTGAAAGTGAATTGTGTGAACACGTGCTGCCCCATCGTCTGCTCTCCCTCGCGACAATCTCTGCCGCCAACGATGACCAGCTCATCGCCCTCGCCATCCTCGGCGTCGTCGAGCTCGAACTCTCTCGACGACCAAGACGAAAGCGTTCGCATCGCCGTCCGTGCCTTGGGCGATATGAAAAACGGCACCAGAACATCTCTGTGCACGTTCTTCTGATTTTCTCCATCGTCCCATATTGACACCTCCCGTTTAGCCTCCAACCGCACCTTGCGTTCGTCTCCCCCGACGTCGCCAGCACCAGACTCTATCCCACCTGACTTCGTATCCAGAGTCACCAGCTTTCCGATCGTCGGCACTGCATTAAGAGCCTATGAGCACGGAAAAGCAAGCTCGCGTGTCGTCAAAGTGCGTCTCTCCCCAATCTCTCCCAGCTCCCCGTTTCTTATCGGCCGATATGTACCAGTATGGTGCAGAAATGATGGAGTCATCCGTCAAGAATATATCTCGACCCGTCATCGATAGATTACCCGTCGACGTCAATCAGTTGGATGAATTTGCCTGTAGGCAACTCGATAGGGTCTGTCTTTGCATACCACTTGCGCTATATCGTCGACATCTTGTCCTTACAGCTCGAGAGATACCGCCGCGCATCTACCTCAGATGACAAAATGCAAGTAGATGGCTCGGTTTCACAATGCCCGGGAATCGGAGAACCAGAATGCCCCACAAAAGCGCCTTGTGATAATGATAACTCGGCACCCGACATTACCTACGATTGTAATGGATTATCTTATCTTATGCCCGCTTTTTCTGATTGCGACTCTGCTTTCTCACCCAGCCTCGTTGCCCCCACCTTCAGCGACTGAAGGCCGCACTACGCCACCATTGTCTCAGGATCCCGATGAACATTCAGACCAGAATGCCAGTCAACAAGTTGTACCACGAAGTCGATGGCAAACTGTCCTCCTTGAAGCAGGCGGCATTGGTGCTGCAGTGAGCGAAGAAAGCATGCGACGGTTGAAGTATTGTTTGCAGTGGCTTCAGGTACGTGCCCTCGAAGCCCATCTGGCGCACCTTACTCACAATCTCTTTCACAGTACGCCACGGCGCGTATCGACTCTCAGATCCTCATTCTCCGCGATTTTATTGACTCCCTTCAATCCTACGTCGTGGGTCCATCGGCCTCAGACGCGTATATCTCGCCAACACATATGCGCACACTGCACGACGTTCGTAGAGACGTTGTGAATACCATCCGCCAGGTCGTGGACGTAGTCAGCAAGTATGCAGGTAGCGCACTCCCCGAACCTGCTCGTGCGCGCGTTCGCGACTTCATCCTCCGCCTCCCTCGACGATGGGCTACTGCGGCGACTGCGAGTGCCACGCACTGTATACCGGAAGGTACACCAGGGTCGAGCTCGATTGCGGGTGCATCAGCGGGCGGTACAGGCAACAGCCGGCGAGGTTTAAGCGGTCGGCAACGCAAAGAGCATAGTGCCGGTGGACCAGATCGGTCTCTATCTGCGACCCCTGTGTCATCTCGTGCTCCATCCCCTTTGGCCTCTTCGCGTACAAATATGGGCCGTCCCACAGCTAGTGCAGCGAACCGGGCGGCTCAGCACATCTTGACGCTCGCAACAGAGAGTATAGATATGGTGCGTGGCGTCACAGGCGTCGTGAAAGAAAGCCTGGACCGTGCAGATGCGTAAGTCATGGCTTTGTTCGCCACCTGTGAGATAATCACGTCACCTTGGCATTGCAGATGGGTGGAACGGTTGCGCATCATTGGCGTCCAACGACAGCAGTCGGCATCCGACGAGCAATTTGATCCCATGGTATCACCGAGTGGACAACCTCGGCAACTGCTACCTGGATTGTCCTCCACCCCGTCGACACCACAAGCGGATACGCCGCTCTCAATCCCATCCACCCCAGCAGCATACCCTTCTCCCGATGGGCTTCGGATGGGGATCCGCCTGAGTGAAATGTCAGCACGCGCCTCGCTGAGTGAATTACGTCTTGACGAGGATGGACGGGATGCGGATGGGTATGAGACGCCCAAGTATGGATTTCGATCGCTGCGTGGGGAGGGTGGAGACCATGTTTGGGATAAAGCTAACGCAAGATTGGAAGACGAGCGACAGGATATGATGGTCGACGACGGATGATTTTTTTTTCCCTGTTTTGGTTTTGCCGATTCGCTGACCTTGTACAAGCGTGAGGTGATGAGACAGCCCTGATTGTTCAGTCAGTTTGATACGCTGTATTTTCTGATATCTAGTACGTATACTTAGTAGCTATGAGATATGCCACGAGGACGTAGTACTCTACGAGCTTGCCTGAAATGGAATTCGCTAGTCATTGTTGCCGAGTAACCCCACTCGTGTCCATGCACCTTGTCATAGAATCGTAGTTGCACTTCATGAGCTCGTTTCAAGTCGCCCAGCTTAACAACATCTCCTGGCCCTCGTTGTACAGCCCCGCCACGGAAGTCGGGTTCACCGGTCCAGCCATTCGACCAGGCGGCTATTACCTCTCTGATCCTGATGGTATGTCCCACCTCCTTCATCGTCCGATGCATCCCGGAACTGGTCCCATCCAAGATGTCTTCAAATTTACACTCTACTGGACATTGATATTCCACCTTCCTTTCAATTTCATCGCCGGTATTTATGCCTTTTTCAATTTTCTGTTTCCGCCTGCGAGGAGCGTAGGGGATACGATTGTCCTGGTGTCCCCGACTGCACGCTCGCACTCGCACCCACCCACACACCTACATCGTCATTCCCACTCCCAATCACAGTCACAATCCCACTCGCCTCCACCCGTCGACGAATGGCTGAAACCACCCCGCGTCAACGCCCGCCGGTCACGGTGGACATTTGCCTTACTCGTCCTCTTCACATTCCTCGGGTTCAGCCTCCTCAGCGCGGTCGTTGGTGCGGCCGTACTCGCCTTTGTCCTCGTTGGCGTGTATCGCGCGGGGGGGTTCTACATGTCAACGTACGTACGTCTCCCCTCCCTTTTCTCCTCTCCGACACCATGCGTTCTTTGTTTTGATGGGACGGGGATAGGTGGATCCCGTTTATATGGGCCGTGATTCAGTCGTTGGTTGCATTGCTCGAGTATGTCAATCTTTTCTTTGGTGGTTGATTGAGCGAGTGGCTGATGGAGAGGGTGTAGGATATGGCCGTCGATTATCGATATCATTTAATGAATGGCGTGTCACGATGTGGACGCGCCCCACGTTTCCCCCGGGCTTTTGTGGTAGCTATGGTCGCGCCTCGATTCCATATCCGCGGATGATGTTGGGTGATAACTGGTACTTCTCCTGCCACTTGTGACTGCCATTGTACAGTTCTATCAAACGCCGTGTTGGATACTCACGTTGATCGAAAGAACTTGGCTACACGAACCTGCCTCTGCACCGTGAACGACTCTATACTCGCAATGCGCAGCGCGAATAGTGGACAGGAGCTGCTGAGCGTGTGCAGGTAGGCATCGACGTCAACGTCAACGTCAAGGGTCGAGGGATGCCTCCTCTCGATCAACGCAGGTTTGGATACATGACCTTGTTCCCGATCATACTTCTGCTTCTCGCGCGTTTTCATATCCCTCTCCTTGGGGTGACGCGATCGTGCACGACGCAGCACCATGATAATGTCGGGCGTTTTTTATCGAGTCGCCGTTCCAAAGGCACCCCTACGATCACAGCCCATCACCACTGATGACACCGGTTTTGGTTCAGTGCATTCAAGACGGCGTCCACGTCTGGTTTACACATGTACGTCTATGCACGTCATGTCATAGCTATCGGGGATTTGGTGGAAAATACCGCATCCCTGCCACAGATGGCAGAGGCGATATCTTGTCGTGCCATACTCAAAGACTGAATTTGCGATTCGCACAGAGGCGCCTGCCATCTTGAATTTGTTGACCTAAATAGGGTCGAACGGGTTGTAATATAGTAGACACCGTGTTGATGAGTCAGGTGCGTGATGCGTAGGGTCTTTGTCTTATGAAGAGGCACGTCAGCGTTTGGACGGGCAGTGGACACACGGCGACCAGTTCGATGTGTCCGCTCACACTACCCAGGCATTCTGGTGCAATGGTTGGACAATGACAATATGGTCAAGATTCGCGATTCGCACCAAAGAAGCACACAACGCGCCATCTTCGACTTCATCGATGCATCGCCGAATGGCATAAAAACGAATGGCGATGCAGGACAGGACAGGACGCCACCCAGATGGATCGGATACGTGGTACGTCTCATGAAGGTTGTCATGTCAGGGTTAAACAGCAAGGTTCGTACGGTGACGCGTGAACGAGTGGCTCCCCTTGTCGACTTTTGCGCAGTACGCTGCTCTAATGCTGCTGCACACGGACAGCCAGACCTAATGACACAGTTGATTCGGGGTCTCCCTATGATTCGATGGAGGAGATGCACTCCACGAGGCCTTCCCATCTCTCCTCTTCTGATCGAACATCCGGCGCGCATTAATCTAGATAAGGGCTAGGTGCGGTCGGTGACAAGGAGGGGCGGTGGTCATACATTATTATGAGAGCATGTGACCGAGCGCCGACGAGGGCGCGGGTTTACATGCTAGCTGCATCTCGAGCGCGCTGGACCTTTTCTTTGCCTTTAATTTTCTTATCTTTTCTTTTTATCTCTTCTCTGGGCCGTCTTTTGTGCGAAAGGCTTATCTGTGACCGTATCGCAAAAAAGACGGGCTCGGCGATTCCCCGCATAAACATCGCCGTGACTTCGCTCAAGGCGTTTCATCGAGGGCGCGAGGCGCGTTTCTCTCCAACGACCTGTATGTGGTTATCTACTTTTGGTTTTTCCACAAGGTTTCGACTATCCATATCCGAGGGGAAATCTTACTGGAAAAACGGCTTACCCTGAAGGTGCGACTGTTGGTTTTTCATACATCAAAAACCACGCTAGTTCACAAGGTTGAATTGGACTTGCACAGTCCATGGAATGGGAGTGATTCATAGCGGACATCATGCATCATGTGCCACGTTGATGCAACGACATGTATACCCACTGAACAAGGTGTGTGCCCCCTATCATCGATCATCCGTATAGGTGTGATAGTATGCCTGATGTCCTGTAAGTACTCAACCCCTATAGATTATCGTGCTGCTCATGTGAGCGATGATGCATTGAAGGCCCAAGCGCCCACCGATCCCGTCTTGTGTCCGGAATCGTCGCATCGCATTCGCATACGCGTATGTACAAGCACGCTCGTTTCGCGTTCGCATCCGAAGTTGAGGAACATTGACTTTAGGTTTAATACATGCAGACACGTGTAGGGCATAGCCGAGGGCTGCAGATAACGTCCGTCGCTTTCTTTCCCCTCGACTCGTCGCATCGATTGTCCAGATGCCCGGCTTTTCAGGCGTGTACAATGTTCATGGCCGCGATGACGTTGGAACGTCGGGACGAACTGAAGGGGAGGGATCGTAATTAACGGATGATCGCGTGCAGGGTGCTCCCTGGGACAAATCGCCGTCATGAAAGACGGGATCCTGAGAGATGTCGAGGCGATATCATGCCATGGACCATGGACCAGGACAGGACGCATGCCTCGCGTTCTCGGAGCTCCATCTTCCATGACCCCCCGGTTCTCCAATGACGTGAAATGAGTGCTGTTTGTTCAAGCCGGTGCTAGTGCCAGCCTGCAGTATCTCCTCTCCCCTGTTGACGAATAACAAACGGTCGGGTGACGTATTCTCCACCGAAGATACGTGTCTTCATGGGGGAAAGGCACGCTCTAAAGCCACGACCGTGACTTTTGCGCTCTGTAGTCGTGTTCGTATCGGCTTTATCGTCGCAGTGCACGTGTCGGTGGTCCTGCCAAGGGACATGTGTATCCCATTAACTCGCTTGCTTGCCGTTAGACGGATCCTCAGGCCGCGACACTTGTCGAGTCATCTCCGAGTGAAGAGATGCACGATGGTGCATGCGTGTACAAGTACAGTGCTAGTGAGGCTTCGCACCGATCACGTTGAACCACTGAGCGCGCCCGATTTGATCTCCGAGACACTTGGAGCCTGTTGGTTCGGTGCTTACCCCTTCTCCCGAAGGGCCACGATTCGCACAAGGGCTCCTAATACCTGGGGAATCGTCAGAATTCACGACCCTGACTACGTGGCGCGAACCTCGCTGTCCTTTCAATCGCGTCCATCCTCACTCTGCCTGCGCTAGTCTATCTGCGGGTATCCGTTTCGGTGATACGTAGACATGTATGTACATGGAAGACGTTGAAAATCTGACTGGGATTGACACAGCCCCTTGGAGTCTGGCATGGCACCACCTGGCGCCACGGCCCACGGTATGGCTCATCAGTGAATGATCCGTCGTGATCCGACGTTATTCAAATGTCAAGGCTTGTGTGTTTGAAACGAGGTACTCGATCGCGCTACGTTGTATCTACCCTAGTATTTTTCACCGCTGTTGCACCTATCAGACAAGATGGATGATGGGACAACACCGGCACTGCGGTCGTCATGATATGTAGTAGGTGCTGGGCTGACTGTGGGACAGCCCCACGACGCACCGCAATGTTCAAACTGCAAGGACGAACATGTTGCATGAGGACCTCATCGCGGAGGTAGTGTTTGGCGAGCGGGCTTTGCCGCTAAAGGACGTTTTTGTCTCTCTCTCCGCCATAGTCCGCATGGCGTGCGCCTGACGTGCGGGGTCTCCACATAGAGAACTCGGCCGTGTCTCCATTTTGGCTTTCGTTTTCCCATGTTTCTCTGTAAAAATGCTTCCGGAAAACTCCAAGTCTGCGAGGGTGAGCGTGGATGGATAGCGTTTAATTTATAATATGGGACATGTGTCCGCCTACGTTGTCAGAGGCATCGCCGGTTTTGACATCGCTTATCTGTTTAGTAAATAATGATGACTTACCGATCGAGCCTCGGCCTCGGCTACAGGCGATGAATTCACACTCCGCACGGTACTCGGCTTGGGAGGAAAAACCAATGCACTTATCAGATTACCTGATAGAGCGTTTGGAATAGTACTTGTATGGAATGTCGAGGGTTGAGCAGCCCCGTTATCACCCATCTCGTGCCCCTCGCCGAGGTGGACTTGGCTGGTGGCAATGGTAACATTGTCGGAGAATGAAAAAGTCGTGAGCTCAGCACCATTACGCGACCCAGCGTGCTCGGAAGCGTGACAACGGACTCTTTGAATGATCTCCACAAGTTGAGCGCAGAACGGGTTCGTTCAACTTCGTGAGACGTCTTGTGTGCTTATGGCGAGGATTGAGTACTGCGGACAAGCATAATCAAGTGAGGAAGTGATAGATTTGAGAAAATTGTTGATTGACCATGGTGCCTGGTGTGGGTAATTTTTCAAACCGAGGTACTGTAAAATTTAAATTATGATCGTAGTGGCGACTGTGGTACTGTTGTAACCCAGGGAACGGGTGGTTGTACATCTTAGACGAGCGGTTCATACGGCCCCGCGCGAGAACGGGTGATGGACGTTTCAGGTCTGCCTAGTAAGCAACCCTTCAGGTTTCAAGTTGCAGGGTCAAGACAACGAAGTCGCCAGATCCATATTCTTTTTTTTATTCGGTATCGTCGGAAGCGGGCGGACGGAGGGAAATCCGTGACCAACGGCCTATCAATTGTTTAGCCGATCAGTACGATTCAATTCAATGGGACATTTCTGATAAAGCTTAGCTAAGAGATCGAACTTTATGCATACAGAGTGCGAGTGACGAAAGGGACGGGAGAAAAAAAAAAAAAAAGGCGCGAAAAAGGAAGTAAGGGAGCGGACGTATTTCTTGTCTTATCTTATCGGCGGCCCAATCTGAAATGGACACGTATCAGATTGCGTGTACTTCTAGGGAGGGCGATAGAGCGGGTCGGCCAGGAGGGTGCGTAAACGTGGTTATGTGTGAGCGGACATTGCGGCCGCACTGATTTGGCGCGGGCGACCGTGATGGGTGTGTATCTTCCATGGCCCGCGGGTCGCGACGGCCGTAGAGGGTCCTGAAGGGCGAGACACGTTCCACGTTGGTCGTTCGGGCACTCACGGGGGGGATCATGATCACGTACAGCCGTGAGGGCGATGATGTGATTTCTTGTCTCAGAAGAGCGCACGATGGATCAAAGAGTGTGAAGGAAGTGATCTGGGCGGTCGTCATGTCAGCCGAGCAGAAGGAAGAATCTAGGTCTAGCCAAGGACGACTACGAGAGCAGATCTAGAGTGCGTAGACGCCACCGCGGTCTAAAACCTTGATCTCGAAAAAGGGAGTCTGTGAGACTCCCGACATATTATTGAACCGAAGCAAAACCGGCGCTTTCAAGAATCACTGAGCCTGTGCGAGGATTTTTGTATGTAGATCAGAGATGGGAAGGGTCCCGCCGATTGGGAATGCGGTGGGAGATAAGATTGACCCTGGGAGGATGCGGCGCCACAAAATAAATAGGTGTAAATAATGATGTACGGCCTAGTATGTAATATTGCAACGCGGATTTCCGAGTTATGTAGCGCCCATTAGCGGTAAATTTTCACCATAGATGAAGATAGTGGACTTGGGGAGCTATTCCAGTCAGATGGGTAGCGTTATTTAGATTGAATTCTCGAGCGAAATTTCGAGTGGGGTATGGTGGCAGAGACGGATCCGGATGATGGTAGAACGGGGATTATTGAAATTTATGACTTTGAAACTCGAGTAATCTGATTGGCCAGATTTAGTTTTAGTGTGGTTATCTATTAGTTTATCGGTTCCCGTCGACCACAAATCATAAACTCCCTGCACACACTTCTGACCCCGTTTCTCCTCCTCAACCAAACCATCCCTCCTCCTGCTCCTCCTGCGTCTCACTCCCCCCCCCTCCTCGTCGCACTCTGCGTTGCCCCCTCTTGTTCTTCACTTTATCTGTCCGTACCGTTCTCGGTGCTCATTGACCCCTGCGAACTGACACGCGTCCCAATCAACAGTCTTACACAAAAATTCCCTTTAATCGCATCTCTAGATATACCTCTTTCAAAAATGTCCCCAATTCTAATGGAACCCCCCTCCTTGAGCATGCATCATCTCTCCCGCATACAACAACAGTTCTCCTCCAGCACGGCTTCCGACCAGCATGCAGCCTCACCGGCCCTCGCAGATGCCGCACACGCGCTCCACCAGCGTATCAGCTCGAGCGAATTCACGACCTATGAACAGCTACTCAGCCAGCAAAAGGATCGCGCCCAGCAGCCCGCCGTCGACGAGCAGACGAACGCGCCCAACGCCGTCGCCGCGCAGCCATCTCAGCAACAGTCGGACCAACAGCAGTCACATCCCCCAGAGCAAGTCGTCGCCCCCCCACCGCCTCAGCCTGCCCAGCCGCACCAACCACCACAGCAGGCTCCACAACAGCAGCGTACGGGCTGTACCAATTGTGGGACCGTTGACACGCCTCTCTGGAGACGCGACGCCCAGGGCAAGACCATCTGCAATGCTTGTGGTGAGCTGATTTGATCCATTTTCATCTCATCTACTTTCATTTCCTCCACCATCGCCGTCACGTGTAAACGCGTGGCACGGCTTGGGTCGCGGGCGCCCGTTTTGTCCAGACACGCTTTGTGCTAGCCGGTCGATGCATATCATCATGTTGCGTTGCAGCTACATCTACACCGCGTGTTCTCGGCATGTCGATTCGGACATGATGGCGATTGGCCAGGTTCTTTTTCCTACGCTCTTGTCCTACCTACCGTCTTGTCAGTGCAGTAGCAGTGTGCTGATTGAAATGTGTGCGACTCGTGGGCACTTTGCTTGGCGTTTTTCGTTGTTTATCGTCATTAGGTCTCTACCTCAAATCACGCAAGGTAGCCCGTCCCACCTCCCTGGCTCGTACTCCAACGCCTACTGCTACCTCAGCGCAACCCCCATCCCAGCCTCTAAACGGTGGCGCGGATTCCGACATGTCAAATCCAAATCAGGCATCTGCCGCTGCAGCAGCGTCATCCCCTTCCCAAAATCAGCACTCGAAAGCTACGGATGCGCCTCCATCGACTGCACAAACTGAAGGCTCCGGTCAGCTCCCGCAAAAGCCCGCTTCCAAGCCTGCTTCTACCACAGGTGCGCACACCAATGCTGGTGGAGGCACGTGCCCTGGGGATGGACGGTGCGATGGCACTGGAGGAACCAGCGCATGCGCTGGCTGCCCGACGCTAAACAATTCTCTTGCAGTATCTGGGAGGCACGACACCGAAGCTACAGCCACAGACGAGACTGCGGCTGTCGTCGCACAGGCAGCATCTCCTGCCGCCGACACTTCCTCCCCTGGTGCCGAGGGTGACAGCCCCGTACCCACGAAGAAAGCCAAGTCGGCAGTCGGTGCACTGAGCTGCGCAAACTGTGGTACCAGCACCACCCCGCTCTGGAGGAGGGACGATGTGGGTAATAACATTTGCAATGCATGCGGTGCGTTTCTATCTCGTTTCATGTCTGCTGTGCTTGGGGGCGTGTTTCATTGCCGTCGTCATTACTCCCTGGACGTTGATTGCTTTTCGTAAAATGGATGACATAGTGCACGTTGATCCCATCCGGGATGCGCGCATGTCTTTCGCTTCAAATGTCGGGATGTTTGATATCTCATCCTGTCTTTCCTTTCATCTGCACCGCTTCTTCTTATCTTATCATCCATACTCGTGGCGGCTTCTTTTCCTTTCACGTCCGGGTCGTGTTAGCTCATGTTCTCGTCCGTTTCATAAATTTCCCTCCTATGTCTTGATCAAACCGAGCATTACGGTACATGTTGGGCTGACTGCTATCACATCGATAGGTCTATATTTCAAACTGCATGGCACTCATCGCCCCAATTCGATGAAGAAGACTGTGATCAAGCGACGGAAACGTGTTCCCGCCGCAGCTGGCATGTCCTCGGCACGTATAACAGATCATCAAGCGGCAGAAGCTCTCGTCGGAATCGGCCAATCAGGTGGTAGCCAACACGCAAACACGGGAGGAGAGGAGAGTGATAACGAAGTCGAAGAACCCCAGCCTCGACGGAAACGAACTCGAAGAGGGAAGAGCGATCGTGAGAAAGGCCGTGCTCGCGAGAAGGACGAAGACGAGGATATGGGCGAGCCCGAAGACGAGTCGCCACAGGAAAGCGGCGGACGAGGACGGGGCAAGGGTGAGCGTGCATCCGCACGAAAAGCCTCTCGGGACTCTTACAGTTCTTCATGGGCTGAAGGTGCGCTAAGTATGCATCATCAAATCGTGGAAGCACTCGGGGATCGTGGTCACTCGCTCCCTCGGGTCATGCAACCGGGGCCCGAGTTGGATCGTTTCGCGCATCATCTTGGACGCGTTCCTTCTGGTCATGGAGCGTTTATCGGATCGCCTCACGCCGGTCTCGACTTACCTCCGTTGAACGCCGCATTAGGGGAACGGTATGGGTATGGTCCACCTGGTCTTCTTGGTGCTCGTGATTTTAGCGGTGCACCGTCCAGCTACATGCGGTCCGGTTCTAATGCACCCAGTAGAACGCATTCTCCATTAAACCCTGGACTCGCTGCGGGTGTCGGCTATGTTCTGCCCCCACCACATGGTGTGGGTCATGGGTATTATGGCCTCGGACATGGACACTCGCCACCCCCTCATGACGCCTTGAACGGAGTGTTGACGGCAGTCGTTCCTACAATAGGCGAACTGCGACAACATCAACAGGATCTCCTTGAGCAACGTAGACGATTGGAGGAGATGATTGACAAAACGGATAGGATGATAGCGGGTATCAAACGTGGACTCGACGAGATGATGGGTGCGCCGCAACCATCCCCACCATCCCAGCCACAAGCACAGCCACAGCAGCAGACACAGGCATTACCGCAGCCTGTACAGCCTCCATCCCACGAGCAGCCGTCTCCACAACCCGCCCAGCCGGGATTGAACACTGCGGCACCCTCGGTTCCTCTTGCCCGTGCGGGTGAGCGGGAACGAAGCCGCGAGTCAATCTGGCCTGTTGAGTCCGCTCCCCCACGGGAATAGAAGGACGAAAACGATGATACCCCTCCCACTTTCCCCCCAAAAATATGGCTTCGCTTTCGTTTTTGCTATCGTACACTCGCTCTATGGTCTGGTCGAGCCCCACTCGCATCCCTATCGTCTATTCAAACGTGCTGGTTTGCCTTCTTTTAGTTTCTGCTGCCAGCGGGACATTAACATTATGCTAAGCGGGCCCACCTACCCCAAATCATGTTGTTGCTTGACTATTATCTATGATTTTTTTCTTTTTTGAAAAACATGCTTTCATGTCCATATAGGCTTGTCGTCGCTTGGTTGTCATTTATTCCTTTCTGTTTCTCTAGCTTAGCCTCGTTCTTTATGCTCTTTTGACGTTTTTAGCTCCGTTATGTGATCCGATTCTACAAAACACTATTATAGTCACTTCATTCTGGCATTTGTTTAGCTTGTTTCACACATAATATCTATCTCGTTTTGTCTCCTATAGTGTATATGCGCCTGTTCCCCTCGTCCTCGGCGGATGAGGGGATGCGGCGTCACAATCTCTAATAGTTATAGTCGTCGTTTATACGCATGTTTTTTTTTCTGGAATCACCCTTGGTTGGATTTGATGACGTGGGCGAGAAAAGTGAGAGACTGATTGTTTGAAATGTTTCGACCTGTACGATCCCAAGTGCAGAGCGTGGCACAGGGAGAAGGGAGGGGCAAAATATAGTCACGCCTGGCGAACACCGACAATGGATAAAGATCTCAGTAGGAAGGTGGTTGTCATACCGTAATTCACCGCGGGCGTGTCATACAGAGCAATCCCTCGATACGTCCTAGATATATTCACGCCGCTGGCGAACCAAGAAACATATTCGAACGATTCGGAGGGGTTCCTCAAGAGAATGAACTAGCAGCATAGGTGACTATGTGCAGCGTCACTCAGTTTTTTTTTTTGCTCGAGGGGGGAGGGGGGGGCATGAAGGGGCGTGGCCGGTGTATGCCAGTGACTTGGGGGGATAATAGCACATCATGCCAGTGGGAGTCTGCGGGTACGGTCTCCGCGGCCGAACCGAGGCATCATTGCTTTGCTTGGGAGCGGAAGGGAGCTTTTTGAGCCACCGAGACGGAAAAAACGACTTGGATGGCTCGTGCCTGGTGCGTGTAGCTTGCATGTCGCGTCCTCTCGGGTGGAGTGCCCACAAACGAGTGGTCGAGTTTCGTCACCGTGTGCGACGCAAAAACGATTGCGTCCTGTATTTGATCCGGCCCACTCAAGGGCGACGCAGGCACGCACAGATGAACTTGCTCCCCGACATCTTTGTACTTGTACCTTGGTCATGACTAGGCCTTGGATCAGACTGACGTTTTCGCTGGGACTGCAGGGACGATTGCGTGCGACCAGCCCGGGCACATCGTCAACGTCCCCATATCGGGGGGACTCGAGAGACCGTTCCGACGTCGAAATTGTTTGGGTTCTGGGTGCCGGAAGAGCAAAGGGAAAACGCAAACCAATGAGGCTAGTGGGCTGTGCAGTTCCCCGAGCCACCAAATGACACTACGGTCATAGTACAGACATTGTCGACCGTCAGATGATGCCATTCCAAGATAACACGTCGCCGCCAATACGCGAACTACATTTTCGGCCTGTTTTGACTTCGATCATAGCCATCAGGATCCTCCCTTGACAAACTAGGACGGGTGGGAGAGTGTCATTCTCACCTTGGCCGCGACATTGGAAGAATGATAGGAGAGGGCCAACCAGACCGCTGTGGCTCCCCGATCCCGTTCGCCATCAGGTACTTACATGATTGCATCGGTGGTGCTTGTGAGTTCTGAACCTATTTATAAATTAGCTTGACAAAATACTGAAGACACACCGGAGGTTGTTGGTATTTTAACCACTGCGGATCCAGTCCCTTGTTAAGGAAGATTACCGTGTTCCCAACTGTTGTCCCCTCCCTCCCACTGAACAAAAGGTATATGGCACAACTAACTTATCTCTTAGGACGTCCAGGCCGGAGTCCCCGAATCTGCCCTCCAATATTTGCACGCCTGAGGGGCTCCGCTCTGTCTCAAACTAAAAAGCTTTCTTTTTACTGGAAGGGCATGCAAAGAAACAGACCGAAGAAGGCGCGGGCGATTTGTAAAACTGCATGATATCGTGAGACGACGGTGACCTCGAAGAACATTCAGGAAAAAAGATCATACTCAGGTACAAGGTACAAAGAACCATCTTCTTGTCACATGCTGTAGCACGTCACCGGAGGCGTCCGAGTCAATCGAGCTCAGTTGACGCGCCCCAGGCATAACATTCAAGCTACACTATCAGTACCATCACCCATCAGTCTATTTAAACAGTAACTACCCATATACGCTACGGTACTAGTTTTGACCATCGCACTCCTTTCTTTCGAGCGCGAGACTCTCATCTGAGGGTGGACCTTTCCGAGACCCAACGTTGTATTATGTCACCCTCGGATACTCTACACTTCTTGATTTCCTTCCGAGACGTCAATTCTTGTTAGTCTATCATGCCATAACTTCCTGATAGAGTACGGTGTTATGCCTCGGGTGATATCTGCTATATATTAGCCAGATCGACCGGATCTCGGAGCTTGCTCCTGCGGATCTTTATGTTCCGTCAATGTACACTGCATCACAAGAATGGACCTCGTATATTTGCATCTGTGTTACGACAGTAGTAATCATAGATTCACTAATTGAATGTGTCTTATTAAGTCATGGATATACAACGTCGTTACTCACAACTCATCACCAAATATTGGCGTCAACTCGAGCCTGCAGTTGAAAACGAGGAAGGGGTGTGGACCGACCAGATCCACTACATCCGTTAACTGCGTCGGAGCGAGCGCGTTCATTCCGACTGAGACGCTGCTTCTGCTTCGCTGTTCCTTCCGGAATTTCATGTCAGCGTAAGATGCATAGATCATAGTCGGACGGTAAAGACCCACTTGGACCACTGATGGCAAGGATCTGCTAGTTGTTGTATACTCTTTATCTCGTTCGCGCGTGAAGAATAACGCCTTACACTTCAATGCGATCACCCGAAGTTGCCTGTACTTGGATGGCATCGATGGTAGGTTGCCGCGACGGTCTTGATGGTAACAAAGCGATGATGAGGGGTAGTTCCTCCTCATCGTGAATGTCTCTGTCGGGCCAATTGCGCAGCCAAAGTTTTCGTGTCAGAAAAGGTCATGGGGTGTCTGGTCACGAGTGGCCCCGGTGACGCGGTCAGCACTGAAACACGTGTGCTCCATGATAGAACTCACATGAGACAGCAAGTCGCAGAATTGGGCCAGAATATGGAGTTTTGGTTGCAGTGTGGTCCATGTCACTTGGTCAGCCATGCGTGCAGTAGTGTCTAGGTCCGAAGGCACTCAGATTATGGCGGTAGGGTCCGAGTCAGCCATCCCGGGACGAGACATCACGGTCTCCGACCGCTTGTCGACCTCGTGTAACCCCGCGGGGCGGAAACTGTTGTTATGGGATTGCGCACAAAGCTAGAGTTGCTTCCGGACGTCAACCTGTTGCTGTACGACTTGACTCATCTTCTTGATTGCGGTTTGTCACAAAGGGGTTGAAGCTTGTATCGCGTTCCAACTCCGAGTCGCGGCTTGAACCATGCAATCCGGTTCGCGTACCACCCGGAGACGGCCACACTCGAATTTACTATGGATATCACTGGAAACCTTTTAGAACTGAATACTTTGTGTCTTATTCATGATGGGCCTGCATTGACGCATTAATAGATGGTCGGGCGCTTCCTGGGATACAGCAGTTGACGACCTCGGCTGAGGGCTCCTACGACCGTTCCGAGTTCTCATGGACGAAGGCGGATCCATACTGATACGGCGGCTTTGACGCTCTTGCTGGGTCATTCCGGGCAGTTAGTATGGCCTCTTTTTCTACGACGATTCCTGGGGTCTCATCGTTTTTAGGTCATCGTCCCAGTACTTGGTTCCTCCTTGTATCATTCTGTGTTTCTCTATCGTTGCCTCGTAGCTCAGCAGGAAGCAGAGCAACTATCCGAAACTTCAGTATACAATGCAATCATGCTCGTGATCGCGATCGCGATGTTACGCAGATGGTATGTGGCGTGCCCTTCAAGAAAAAATCCTACTATGAACTTGACCATCGCCATCGTCACCGTACCCAAATGCATCATCTCACGGTCTTCCATTATTTCTAGAAGCCTCTTTGTCTTTGATACGACTCGACGGCGGTATAGGTTACAGTAGCTCGTCTGTGACTGCGGAGTGTGCCACGACGCCGATGACGCCGATATAGTTGGGGCATAACGTTGTCCCTGGCGGAGAGAAGTGGATCAAGTGGGGTTTCGGTAGGTTGATGAAGCCGCCAAAGCTCGGAGGTTTACTTGTCTTTGGGTAGCACAACAATTTCTCCGCGCCAACTGATGCGCCCGCCTACTCTTGGCTAGACTACATCAACGCACCGCACGTGCTCCAGAACAACTTGCAAAATGCTATGACACGCAATGTTCGTATGCTAGAACCCCAATGTTGTCAACGGAACGATATCCTAGTAGTAAGTTTAAGACGGCTGCAACGGCGCATGTGCTGAGACGGCGCTTTTCAATGAGATTCTGCCACTTATGTGGCCCAGAGTAGTCATATTCCCTGCAAGTGGGCAACCGATCATCATCTTTGATTGAACCCTTCACTAGAATTGCTTCACAGATCATATTAGAGGTTGTTTGCACGGGTTCGTGGACTCTCCCTTATGCTTGACATGCTCCCTAACATTTTGCTAGGTACCACCTACGCGACCTTAGGCATACTGGTGGATGTGACGGACGGTAGCTTCTTTGACGCCCACCCAGACAAACCGATGTGTCTTCAGTATAGGTCGTCGTTGAGTCGGGCGCCACTCATGCGGCTACTGCTGTCGTTGAGCTTGCGCTCCGCACATTGAATAGTCCTGGCGCGTCGACTGGGTTCGTGATCGCTTCTCCGCTGGTTCTGTGTGTGTCCATCATTCTTCCTCTTGCACGTACTGAATCTCTTCGTTTAGGTAGGATGTGGCGCTACTTTCGATCATCTTGTGGGATGGGAACGACATCACATTCGAAGCGACGATTCCTTGTAAACCGTGGATGACCTCCTTTTCCAGAATCGAATCCTGATTCACGGAGTATTCAATCGACTCCGCCATCGCCATTGAAGTCTAATACACCTCCCCGTTGAGCTTATCGAGTTTCTTGATGATATTTCGTGCATATCTGCTGTGGAGATAACACTCCACGTCATTCAACTGGAACTGAGCTGATTCCTTGTAGAATAAAGGTTTGTCCGAGCTATTCTGGTGGAGCCGCTCTAACTAGCGCAGGCTAACCTGGGCTCGGGATTTGCGGGGTTAAGGTCCCTCCTGGAGCTTTGCATTCTGCAAGCGGAGTTGCTCATCAGGGATCCGGCCACTCGGTATACTGTCCCGCACCTCATGGCGAGGACTCAGAGAACAAGGTCACGTCAAGTATGAAGAAATGATCGTGTTCTATGAGCGATGATACAAAACTATGACTACTTCACAGTAGCCGTCCGGTTCCCTCGAACATGCACCGCGTGATAGAGGGCAAGAGAGTGTCGTAAGTGAATTTTTGGCTGGATTGGCAAGCAGCTGTTGACAGCATGTACTCAGACTATCTGTTTGCCCACTTTACGAGTCGTTACTGAACACGCGCCGATCTTCCAAATCCCCACATCTAAACACTCCCATCCTCTTACTCGACCGCAGGCTCGGTCCATGTACTGCTTTGTCACTGAAGCGGAATCGCCGTCGACGAAAACGGGACCGTTCACATCCGAGCAGGGGCAGCCAGGGGATTGACCCTGTTGCTCTGGCTCGTCAGGGGTCGTGTTCTGTGTCTAGTGCAAGATTTCACAAAGTGGTTTCCAATCCGGCAAAGAATTACCACTCACAACACTCTTTCGGGTCGCCACGTCCTCCCCCACACTGTGATGCATATTCAACTCGGAAGGCACCCGAACGGCTCAGGACTGCTGTCAAGCGATTGTAGGTCTACAGTATGTCATTGGTCATGGGAAGTGCTATTTTCCTAACACCTGACGTGACCCTCCGCTCACAGAGTCCTTACCCTGCAGTGCAGATGAATGCCTTTCTGCATTGTCCCTGCATCCGTGAACAGAGCTCATTTTTGACCAACAATGGTCTCTATTTCCTTTAGTTCTTCCGATCCATCAAAGATCAGGTTCTCTGTCTGGTCTAAGGGCGTATATACTGATTCAGCCTGACTTTATTCTGAAGTCTTGATAGCAGAAACAAGGTTTTCTGCAGAGATACAGACCCAACAAAGAGAAGGGTTTAATACATGATTCTCCCACGAGATAAGTTGCCTGAAAAAGACAATAAGATGGGTGTTCAATAAACGTTCTGTGAAACCGGCAACGCACCGTGCTGGCCGTGTTCGTGGGCGACGCAGGCAAAGAGTCTTCTATCAAGGTCTGGTGCGGATTCTACTCACGGACACCATCGGAGACTCTCGCCGCCCTCCGGGGGCTGATTGCTTCCGAACGCCGCCAATTCTACGCAGGTTCTCCGATAATATGAACACTCACTGCATTTGTTCGTCCGAGGAGTTTCACCTGGCACGTCTTCTCAAATTCGGGACTTTTCTGACGACTTGCAGGTAAAGGATTGAAAGATTGTTTCCGATGGCCATGCGCAACCTAGATATGTTTAGAATCCAGCATATCCAAGCTCAATTGTCTCCATCACTGACTCACGCTGATACGGACCTCGCGCGACGCACGAGTGCCACCTGCACGTGCTATGTTTCGGTGAGTACGGCGAGTTGACCCCCCCCCCCCCGGACTTATCTCTCGACGTACGAACTGATTCCCCTCCTTCATTATCAACACCGCTGAAACAGTGAAACAGTCCACAACACTTGTCACGGTCATACAGATGCATGGTATAAATGGATCACCGTTCCATTCCTGGAGGGGCCACCATCTGATAGTGCAACTATTACTGATAGAGACGTAAGACGCAACCACAACACCCTTCGAATAGTCCTCAGGTGACACGGGTGATTGAGATACAACCTTTCCATATTGATAGTAGATCGCATCATCCACGTTTGGGTTAGAATCACAATTGGGCACTGATTCGGTTTCTATCCCCGTATCTTTCTGTATACGAGCTTGTAACAAATTGGTGTCGGAATCCCAAAGGTACTTCTTGGTTACCACGGTATGTCGGTCAACTCACTTCCCGCGAAGAGTTTCAAGTGGGAATTCATGTGGCGAAGATCTCCAAGAGGCATGTGTGTGCTTTCTCCCGTTCTACCACGACCATGCGATTTGTGCCAAGGGATCTCGACATGGACGAAGGCCTTGGCATTCTCACTGGAATTTTCCGCCTCCTCTCCCTGCGTGCCACCTCATGATACCTGCCTAGATTGGTATTGTCGACCAATCCATCTTACTTGAGTTGTA
>JBBPUP010000308.1:0-28650 GCA_038094735.1 Exsudoporus floridanus
TATGAAGTACAAAGAGTGGACTGTGGAGGACTGGAAGAGGGTAATCTGGTCAGATGAGACTAAAATCAATAGAATTGCCTCAGATGGAAGACAGTGGGTGTGGAAAAAGGCTGGAGAGGGATTAATTGAGAGGGAGGTCCAGGGCATAGTCAAATTTGGTGGGGGAAACATTATGGTATGGGGCTGTATGGGTTGGGAGGGTGTGGGGAGACTTGCAAAGGTTGAGGGGAGGATGAATGCTGAGCAGTATGTGGACATTTTGGAGAACAACTTACTGCCCAGCATGAAGGAGAGTGGAATTTCTCTGGAGGATATCATTTTTCAACAGGACAATGATCCCAAGCACACCTCTAAAAGGGCCAAGGAATGGATGGAGGACAATAACATCACTCTTCTAGACTGGCCTCCACAGTCTTCAGACCTCAATCCAATTGAACACCTCTGGAATCACATTAAGAAAGAACTTTGCCAGTATTCAACACAGGCCAAGGGGATCTGGGAGATATGGGACAGAGTTGTAAAGGTATGGGAAGAGATAGACCCAGAAGTGTGTCAGGAGTTGATTGAAAGTATGCCTAGAAGGATTGGAGCAGTTATCAAGGCCAAGGGGGATCATACCAAGTACTGAAACTATATTTACTATATTTTTGAGACACACTCACATAATTGTTCCAATGAGTATCAGTTTTGAATTGCATATATCTCCATGGTTACTGATCCAAATTATATAATTCCTTTTCGGACACATAGCCCAGGGTGGGTAGCTCCATTCATACACCAACACCTTGTTTATATCTGTTTGTGCTCTAGATATATTCCATAAACAATCAAAATGTGCAAAACATTGGGACAATTTTGTAAGTCACTATATATACCCATGCATTCATATGCATTGGTTTTTACTGCAATTTGACATATATGTTAGATTGCAGAAAATTCTATGGTCAATATGTGACAATGTTATGTGCATGGATCATTCACATATGTAGTTCTACTGCGATTCAACATATATGTTGGATTGTGATGGATAGCCATCATTCTGTAATGTATAGCATGCTCAACAGGTCAATACACTATTCTAATGAATCAGATAGTTCTATGACCTCCTGACATCCTGGTATCCATGCAGCATTATTCTGTCTTGCAACCCTTCCCTGACATCTGGTGGAATTATTAAACGTATCTGGAACAATCTCCCTATATATGTCCAGTATGGACTGCCTTGTTCTTGTCTCCTGTACAGGTTGGATCCATTGGGTTGGAGATTTTGGTAGGACCATGCAGTCCCCTTCATTCTTTGGTTTGAATGTATAGAGTCTATCCCTGAAATTCCAACTCTCCAAGATCATCCAATACTGTTTGAATCGTTCAATAGCCTGCACAGACACCCTGTAAAATATATTTGAATCTGCACTATGAATATATATCTCAAGTCACTTACTGCAGTCCTCTGTCACAATCCCTGTCAAGACTACCACTGCCTTGCCATCTATTCACCAACTCCAACTCCCATTTAGCACCAGTCAGTGTAAATCCCCCTGCATTCACCAATTGATTCACAGCATGTTCTCCACTCTTGACAATGCATTCCAACACTTAATTCAATCCAATGTCTCAGTTAAAGGTCATATTGTCCACAGTTCAGTCCTGCAGATTCAGAAAAATGACACTGTATTCATGACACTATGGGCATCTGAAACTTCATCAATCAAGTTCATCAATGTCCACCTTGGCATGAGATTCATAGTACTGGCACCATGCTTGTGTGATGCATGTGCCACACAACATATGTTCACAGCACCACATCTTTGTTACATATATCCTGTAAAGTAGCATTAATCAGATTCTAACATGTTTATTTCCAACTTCCTGACATGTATTCTTGACAACTGTATGATTCAAGATATATTAGAACAGTTACAAACAAGATTTGCAATGACTCACATTGGGCACATAAATAACTCTTGCATCAACATGTCCATTCCCTTGATGAATCCAATCTTTTGCAGTGCTGTCACTTGATCTTGCAGTTGAGCTTCTTCCCTATCCTGCCATTCTCCTGCCTTGATCTTCATCCTTTCTACTCACTTATCACTACCAGCATCACACTTCCTTAATTCCATCAGCTTAGCTTTAAGCATCATATTCTCAGCTTCCAAATCCACAAGCCTGTCCACTTTAGTGAGTTTCATATTGTATTGACATGCCTTTCCCTTTCCCTTCTCAAACAATTCCTGGCAGTTCTCTTGGTGATTTTTGATGATCTGCATTATGGCGTTCATGACATCATGCATTTTGACATCCTTATTCTGTGTAATTGATGATGATGATGGATCACACAACATGGATGTCTTCATCACATCAGTAGTCTCTGTGTACAATACCATGTATTTCACTTTAGTCAATGGATATATACATATGCTTACTGGTCCTGCTGGCCAAAAGCTCTCTGAGTCTTTGCTGATTTTGTTGTTTTTATTCCATGCTTGACATCATGGCTATATACTGAAACAGGCAACATGAGCACTTTTTCATTTAGATCTCACACCTCAATAGCATCACATCCATATGCTAGTCATCTATTTCTGTCCAGAAAAACAATGTGGATTTTACACATCTATAATCCAACAACATGTGTTATATTACAAACTCTCTGTTGCAATGAATCTGATACAACAATCATACCATATCATCACACTGGACCACTGAACCAGACATATGAGCAAGTGATATCATTGCCCAATTTGATAATCATAACATGGCTGCTCATGATTTTCCATGATCATACACCACTGTCAATTTGTGGCAAGACAATTAGTCATCACTTCATGTAACTCAATATGAAATCACTGCAATTGTATACTAGTGTCAAGTTGTGGCATAGTAAATACATGATGATCACAACTGGTTTCACTCATATTACACATTATTTCCCTGCAATTTGACACCATTGTTTGAGAGCAGTAAAATTACACATCAATTATAAGGGTACGATCAACTAATAGAATCAAACAAGTGTCCTAGTCTCTTCTGAAATTCATTCATCTCAAGTGTTGTCCAATATTTCTCAAATCAATACATCACCTTTTGAGACAATCTATTTATAATCAATCATACATTTCCATTATTAGCATCATATTCATCTGTCAACATATGCCATTCATCACTCACCCCATCTTACTCATGTGTTTCTTCTCAAGACTTCCACCATCCTCCCATCTTCTCAAAAGCCTATTTTCCAATGCTTCATCAACTGGCTTGAAGTCTCCAATATCAAGCACCTTGTTCAATGCTTTCTGCCCTCTTTCTATTACCCATTCTTCAAACTAATTTAATCCATTATTGACCTAGAATGGCATGTTCTCCACCCTTCAATATTGAAGCTCCATCAATTCCACAGTCTCTTGCTGACAATGTGGATACTTGAAGAGCTGCCAATGAATTTGGTTTATATTTCCTCTGCCCTATAGCTCATACATCTTGCATCACATCTGCATAATGCATCAATCACAGAATGTGTGTTCACAGTGACTCATCTTCATCACATATATCCTATGCAATATAACTTCCTTAGTAAACCTATATATATTAATCAATACTTATATAGTTTCTTGATATCTATAACAACAATCTGTTAATATCATTCTCCATTCTATTAACTAAAACTCACATTGGATATGTGAACTTCTCATTCATCACCATGTCTATCACTTTCAATACTCTCATTTCTCTCACTCCTTCAATTCCTGCCTTATTAAGCTCCATCACCTTTACCTTATCCTCCAACATCTTCATCTTCTCCACATCCTGAACAGCTTGATTCTCCAACTCCATGATCTTACCTTTCAACTCCTTTTTGTTCTCATCTAGCTCTCTTCTTAGCTCTTCAAATTCTCTCTTCATCATGATAATTATTTCCTCCAGTTTCAATATCTTTCCTTTTAGTATCTCGTTCTCCTTTTTGATATCACACACATGTGAAGGTCCTGCATTGTTTGTTGCCAACCTACAGGAACTGTACAGCTCCCAGGTCACACAACACCAAACCTAGCTATAGAGTAGAGACTAGAGAACACTTCCTGGAGGGAAACCCAACAAGAACTAGACTAGAGTTCTTGGGGCATTTGTGTTCAGGTATATATAATACTATACATTGTTTGTATCTATGTACTACTGGTCTGTGCATAGGGCACAGGGTATAATATCATAAGTATGTCATAGATAAGGAGTTGTTCTAGAAGATTCTAGACAATGATGGTAATTAAAGAAACATGTATGGACTTGTCTAGAATCACAGAGATTAAATAAACATGTAGAACATTCTAGACTGTTCCCATGGTCATGTGATGTGAAAAGCACATGATTGGTCACATAACTATCATGTATTAGATTAAATATAGTGTGAATTTAACATTACCCCCCCTCTATGGATTAACTTCCAGGCGACTCCAAGTGGGAATGGACTCTGTTAGATTTTCATAAGGTTTAAATAAAAGGTCAAATGAAGCTTGAGCCATTCTCAGCTTCCATGGTACATTAGCATTCAACGTGTAGAAGTCTTTATGGTGTCCTTAGCCGAAGCAAGGTTTGTTTTGGACCCCCATATACATTTTTCATCACTGTATTCTTTCCAGTGAACTAAGAATTCCATATGTTGTCCCTTGAGGCACGAATCAATGATCCATTCCACCTCCCATTCCTCTTGCCCTTCGTCTGTGACCTGCATGGGTCCTGGTTTATAGACTGGTTGACTGGGAAGACATTCTTTATAAGGTTT
The DNA here is from genome assembly GCA_038094735.1 of Exsudoporus floridanus. Taxonomy (NCBI): domain Eukaryota; kingdom Fungi; phylum Basidiomycota; class Agaricomycetes; order Boletales; family Boletaceae; genus Exsudoporus; species Exsudoporus floridanus. The sequence continues at coordinate 4,778 of JBBPUP010000308.1, forward strand.
GACCCAGGATACATTCACTATTGAATGAATCTTCATTGATCTCAGCAGTTGGAGTTCCGTGGCATTCTCACCTTTCATAGATATAACTTTGAAGGGGCCCAGCCACCTTCTGTCAGCTTTTTAGACTGACAAGTCATGCAAAGATTTAGATTCTCAGTGCTAAGCCACACAAGATTGCCTTCTTTATAAGTAGGAGCATGTGACCTCTTGTGCTTGTTTTGGGTCACCATGCATTGCTTTGCCTTTTCCAAGTTATTTTTAATGAGGTCCAGGGTCACAGAAAAGTCCTTAGTGAATGTATTGGCAGCTAGTGCCTTAACCTCCTGAGGTTTCATTCCCATATGGGGTTCGTACGAGTGTGTGACCTGGAAGAGACTCTTTCCAGTGGCCAAGTGCACCTGATTATTATAGTTGAATTGCACCAGTGCAAGCCATTCCACCCAAGAATTCTATTTCTCTGCTGTGAAAAGCCTTAAATATTGTTGAAGGTCTCTGTTCACATGTTCTGTTTGTCTGTGCATCTGTGGATGGAATGCTGTTGACATGTGAAGCTTGATGTTCAACATCTTGCTGAGATCCTTCATGACCTGGGATATAAACTGGGGTCCTTGGTCAGAAATGAGAGAACACAGAAGTTCATGGACTTTCCACATGTGGTCTTGATATAGTTTAGCCATTTGTAGTGCCGTTACACTTTTAATGGTGGGGATAAATATGGTTTCTTTGGAGAATTGGTTGACTACCACAAGGATCAAGTCATATCCATCGCTTACTGGTAGATCTACAATGAAATCCATGGAGATATCCTACCATGGTCCTTCTGGAACAGAATTGGGATGGATTTTCCTGGCTGGCGGGATATTTGTGGGTTTCATATGTGCACAGTGTTCACAGTGTGTGCAGTATTCTCTAATCTGCTGATGAACTCCTTCCCAGTAATAATACTGAGTGAGAAGCTTGATTGTCTTGTTGGATCCACAGTGGCCTGCCACTGTGGAGTCATGATAGAGAGTGATGACTGATTGCCAAAGATCATCCTCTTTGGGGACATAAATTTTGTTGTTGATGACAATGAAGTCACTATCCATTGTAAATCCTGCAAGGAACCCTTTCTTGAGTTTGATCTGTGTTTTTGATTCACTCCAGAGTCTTTTCTTCTTCACCCTTAATCTCAATCCTTTTCTCAATTGATCAGACATGTTCTTTAGAGATCACAATGATTCCTTGGTTGTCAGTTTCTATCCTGATCATGTGATCCTCTCACCTAGAGAGCATATTGGCTTTTTCCATTTGGGCTCCAGGTTTCTTTATAAGAATATAATCAAATCAAGATAGGAATTGTGCCCATCTCACTTGTCATTGATTCAGGTTCTGAGCTTTCATAAAGTATTGGAGATTGGTATGATCACTCCAAACTTTGAATTGTGGTGCTTCTTCAAGATGATGCCTCCATTGCTCTAACGCCTGAATTATTGCGAGCATTTCCTTATTGGCAATCATATAGTTGTGTTGCTCAGGAGACATACTGTGGGAAGAAAAGGCCATGGGGTGCCATTTTCCTTTCTTTTCAAGTGAAAGTACTGCTCCAGTTGTGAAGTCTGATGCATTGCATTCAAGACAGTATTGCGCATTATCCATTGGATAGGCAAGTACTGGTGTGGTGGTAAATTTGGCCTTTAATTGATCAAACGCTTGTTGTTCTTTCTGCATCCAGATCCAAGCCTTGTCCTTTTTGATAAGATTATTCAATGGTCTTGATGCCATTGAGAAATCTTGGATGAATCTTCAATAAAAGTTAGCCAGTCCTAGGAAGAATCTGACTCCTTTGACATTTGTAGGCATTGGCCACTCGAGTATGGCCTTTACCTTTCCTTCTTCCATCTTAATTCCTTCTGTGGATACAATTATCCCAAGGAATTCAACCTCTTTGACTTTAAACATACACTTCTTGGGCTTGATGAAAAGGTCATTTTCTTCCAATCAGCATAACACTTCTAGTATAATCTGATCATGTTTGGCTTCATTGTCCATTTTGGTAAAAACCATTATGTCATCTATGTATATGATGACTACTGTCTGCATGTCTGCAACAATGTCATTCATCATTTGTTGGAATGTGGCAGGTGAATTGCACTGGCCAAAGTACATCACAAGAGGCTCAAATGCTCCTCAGTGACATATGAAAGCTCCTCTCCATTCATCACCTTCTTTTACTCTTACATTACTGTATTCCCAATATAAGTCCATCTTTGTGAACAGCTTAGACCCTTTGAGATGGTTGATGAGCTGACTAATGAGTGGTAACAGGTAATTATTTTTGACTGTCCACTCATTCAGGTACTGGTAATCTTGTACCATGCACTTCTTCCCATCCTTCTTGGGAATGAAGAATACCAGTGACATTTGTGGAGACTTCAAAGGTCTTATATAACCCTTTGCTAGTTGATCGTCAATGAAGACGTCAACTTCCTTTTGCTCTTCCACCAACATGGGGTAGAGCTTTCCTTTCCAGGGAACAAATCTGGGTTTTAGATCAATTGCATAATCCCAGGATTTGCATTTGGGCATTTGCTCTGAAGCTTTCTTTGAGAATATGTCTAAATATTTGTGGTATTCCCTGGGTACCAATTCTTCAACTGTGAGTTCCTTCTTAGGCATCTCCAGTGCCTTTATTTTTCAATACATGTATGGCATATCATTTACTTCTCTTTCTTCCAGTGTCTGTACAAAACTGGGGCATCCCAAAGGAAGTAGCATGTTCTTGGGCATCTTGTTAATTTGACTGTGCCCTTTTGCCAGTCAATGTTGAGGTTGTGCTTGGCCAACCAAGTATATCCCAAAATAACTGAGTTTTTGCCTAGGTTGGTAACTTCAGCTTCTATCTTTTCTCAGTGTCCTTGGTAATCAATGATGAGTTCTGCGGTGTGTGTGATACTGCCAGCAGAATTTCTTGTTCTGTCAATGTTGAATATGGAGATTGGTCAGTCAAGTTTCTTCATAGGTATTTGTCTCCTTTTTACCCATTCTTTGTCAACAAAGATGCCATTTGTGCCATTGTCTAGCAATACCCTTGTGAAGTTCATCTTCCCCTTGTTCATCGATGGTGCTATCTCAACATCAAGGCAGATCTCCCTTTTTTGTTTCATGAACCTAATGAGGATCCAGTCTGGGGTTTCTATAGTGCTATTTTTTTGTGTTTTATTTTTGACCAAATTAACCCTGCAATCCCATGCAGCAAGCTTACTTGTGTAAGTCCTGGTCTCAGTTAAAGAAGATAAAGTAGAAGTACATGATTCTGTATCTGAAGAAATAGTCCTATCCTGGAAGTCAAAGAACTCTTGTTCTTCTTCTCCATATACATCTAAATATTTGAAGTGGTTGCTGGAGTGCTGGAGCTTTGCTTCCAGGATCTCTTCCCCTCATGATAAAATGTCTGTGTTACATATTCTAGGATCCTTTGCCTTTGTCACATCCAGATCATGACTCAGGCTTTGCCTTTTCCTGTTTCCATAATTGATAAATTGGCAAAGCAGGCCTTCATTGCCTCAAAGTCCATTCCTTCTAGGGCCCTTAATCTTGTGTCTTCTTTTGATGCTATTGATGCTTCATGTACATTCAATTGGTCCATATTGCCAGTGCCAAGCTGGCAGACATGGCTTCTTTGGCTGCAATCCTGGTGATGCCCTCCTCCAAGAAACTTGCATTGTTTGTAATGCTTCTTGGATTTGAGACAATCTTTGGTGAGATGAGGTCCTTTGCAGTTGAAGCACTGCCCTCTACTCACCACATTGATGTCCATGGCATCAGGATCCCTGTTTTGGCCTTGTCACATGTTGGTCGTCCAGATGTGCCTCTGGTTGCAGAGGTCAAAACTCTCCATTGCATTTCTGACCCTTTTTATTTCATCCACATAGTCGTAGACATCCCTCTTCCTCTTTCTGTCTAAGAAGATTTTCCTCATTATCTCTTTCTTTGTATTTTGCTCGAGAAAGAGCACACCTATTTGGTGGCCACATTTGATCTTTTCATATCAAGCCAACCATTGGGTCAGGTAGGCTTCTACCCATTGGTTGGATCCTTGTCGGTACTTCAACAAACATTCCATGAACTGGTTGGCTTCATTGCTGGATTGGAAACAACTTTTCAATTGAGCTGCTGTCTCAGCTGGCCCAGACCATGCATGATCTGATCCTTCAATATATTTGTGGATCTGGGAAGAGGCCCATTCCTCAGCTCCATTCTTATCTTTTTCTTCCTTGCTGCCTATGTGGGACCAGATCACTAGGCAGTGGTCCTTGTTTGATGAGAAGGCTTTCTTATTCATCTCAAGATAGACTTCCATCTTGGTCCACCATTGAGTGAACAAGTTATAAAATCCATCAAAGTATCCTGGATTGGGTACCATATCCACCTTCTTGTATATCTTTGTTTCAACAGTCCAGGTGGTGGACAGCCTGGCAGCGAGTCTTGCCTCCATCTCATTTAGCTGGAGGGTTAGCTGCTCTATCATCACCAGCAGCTGGCGGGTTGTTGTGTATTCGCTGGACATCATGGGAGAGGATGGTTGGGAGTCAAAAGGGTGGTCAGATGGAATCTCTTGGTTGGAGTCAGGAAAGTGGAAGAGAGTATCTCTCAGATCTCACACTTTGGGTGACTATTTGGTTTAGAGCCACTTCTAAAGCTGGCTCTCTGGGGACTCTAAAGAATGCTCAGGCTGGTTTCCAAGGGTTTTGTATATAAGGGAGGGGTCATTGTAGTTCTTCTTCTACTTTGTCGTAGAAGTCATCATATAAAACAAATTGGTTGTCAAGTTCTTCAACCTTAACCTTGGTCCTATTGAGGGATGTAGGAGTGTTGTCGTTTGGGTCATGTTTGACCTTTGGTAGAGGGAGCTCATCTACTGGCTCAAGTTTCATGTATTGTACTGGAAACATCCTAAGATTCTACTTATTGTACATCCAATGCTGCAGCCATTGCTGAGGTTGTGTCTCAAACATACAGATATCGGGCCAATAGCCTTCCCAACTATTCCGAGTACTACTATGTAACATAAATGAAGAAGTGGCCTCACATGGATCAGGGACATATCCTGTTCAAAGATAAAGAAGGATGAGGTGGTATTTAAACATGTTTGAGCTACTCGATGTTAAATTCACCTCCTATTTAACCTATCATGTGACAGTCATGTGATCAATCATGTGCTTTTGAGGTCACATGACCTTATGTACCTTTTATCATGTGACCATGGGAATAGTCTAGAACAGTCCATACATGCATATTTAATCTCCGTTCTTCTAGAACGACCTATGACACATTACTTTAATTACCACAATCTAGAACTAGTCTAGACTTGCTTACTTATCTATGACATCAGTATGACATCATGCCCTGTGCCCTATGCACAGACCTTTAGTAAATAAGTACAAACATGTATAGTAGTATATATAGTTGAATGTCAATGCCCCAAGAACTCCAGTCTAGTTTTTGTTGGGTTTCCCTTCAGGAAGATTTGTGCTAGTCTCTACTCTTAAGCTAGATTTAGTGTTGTGCATCCTGGGAGCTTTATTAGGTCCTGTAGGTTGGCAACACTCGAGGCTACCTCTGTGCCACCATAGATAGCTAAGCACCTTCACTGGCTCTAGTGCCAAGGACTACATAAAAGGGGAGAAGGAAGTGTGTAAGGTAGGTCCACTTGAGCCTGCAGTCCAGCTGTTCCCTTTAGCACTAGGGGCTGCATATAATGACAATGAGGAGGTAAGGTGTGGAGTGGTAGAAGAAGTGGTAGTCTAGTTCTAATGTTGCCAACCTACAGGAACTGTACAGCTCCCAGGATACACAACACCAAACCTAGCTGTAGAGTAGAGACTAGAGAACACTTCCTGGAGGGAAACCCAACAAGAACTAGACTAGAGTTCTTGGGGCATTCATGTTCAGGTATATATAATACTATACATTGTTTGTATCTATGTACTACTGGTCTGTGCATAGGGCACAGGGTATGATATCATAGGTACATCATAGACAAGGAGTTGTTCTAGAAGGTTCTAGACAACAATAGTAATTAAAGAAATATGTATGGACTTGTCTAGAATCATGGAGATTAAATAAACATATAGAACATTCTGGACTGTTCCTACAGTCACATGATGAAAGAATGATAAGGTCATGTGATGTGAAAAGCACATGATTGGTCACATGACTGTCACATGTTAGGTTAAATATAGTATAAATTTAACATTGTTTGTCTCATCCATATGCATGTCACCATCATGCAGGTTCACAATGGCATCATCTATAACCAACCATTTAATTAGTAACTGTTTTCATCATCTATCTGCTTATATTTTTGTTTCTCTAGGATTTCCCTAAGTCTGCACTGTTTCATCCTCTTGTATTCAATACTTGACACATTGGAAATAACAGATATCATGCTGATCATATCATGATACATTACTAACACTTAAAATGAAATACACATGTTTTATTTAGATACTAGATTTCACCACAATTTATGTAACATATGTGTACAATTGCAGTGAAATTGTATGTTCTGATGCTATATGTACTTTGCAGCAGAGTGCCTGCTTTCACCACAATTTGACACCCATGCCAAGTTGCAGTGAAAATCATTGTGATGTAATTTATCTCTATATATTGGCTATTTTGCCACAATCCATATATTTGTGAATGTAGTGGGAACATACCAAAAATATAGGCTGAACCCCTCCTTAACTCTAATGTGTTATGCATAGCATACAAAGGAGGCTCAATACTAAGCTATCTTACATGGGTGATACTCACATAGAGACCAATGTCCATGAAGCATAGTGTTCTTGAGGACAAAGACTAAGGACTAGGGTTGAGGATATCAAGATAGTACTCAATTGAAGAACTAGGACTAAGGCTGAGGATGTTGAGATAGAACTCAACCTAAGGACTAGAGGATGAGCCTTGATAGAATGCTAATATTGTGCAGATCAAGAGTGCAGTTACAAGTACAAAAGAGGCATATTTATAAGGGTTAAAAGGCGCATGGACCAGCATGATGAAAAAGAAAGAATATTTCATATGGAAAGGAACTTCATGGAAGGTGAAGGAATATGACATCAGTGATAAAGAGTAAGTATAACATCACAAGCCTGCAACTATGATGTCATGTATGATGTCAAGAGTTCTAAAGCAGGCAAAGAAGAATGGAATGTGATCTGATGATAAGAAGAAGGTGAATGGCAGTAGTGTGAGTTGTATGCCAAGTGTGACATATGGAAAAGAAGGAAGAGAGGAGAATACATGGGTGAAGAAGGAAAATTGTAACAATGCAATTAGAAAAAACAAGTAAAATCCAATGGTGACACTTTTGAACCCCCAAAAATTCAATCTTTAGGTGATCCAACATACAGGCATAATATGGTCTTGTTTGATTTTTATCTCAAATCCCCAACCACCAATTTTCATGACTAGAGGCTCAAAATGATTCCAGAGATACCCTCTATCTCATGGTAACATTTTCTAGTCCAATATATGGTTTTGAATTTGAGGCTTATCTCCAAAATGACCCTATAAATCTTAAGCATTTCTGCTACTCAGCTGACTATCCATCTTAAAGGATAAGAGACAGATCAGACTATTCAGGCTTGAAATTGCCAATTCTCCTTAGTTGCACAATAAAGATCAAGCTACAAAAACTATCTGAGTGAACCAAGTCTACTACTAAATTCCAATACAATCTTGGAATCACTTGTTTCCTACACTTTTGTAATTCAGCTTAGTAGGATTACCAACCACAAAGTCAAAGCCCCTATTTAGGTGACTTTTGCTGAGACTTATTAACTACCTTTCAACCACTTTTGCAACTAGTGTAGCTGTCTTGTAGTGTTCCTAAAGACCCTCTTGGCTACATTCCCATTGTTATTTGATCTACTAACCAGACTGATAATTGAAGTGCCAATTTCTAATCTGTCAATGTTTGTCAAGAATTAGCAAACAACCCACATTCTTCAGGAAGTGATGTAAGGAATTGCTAATCCCAAGATTCTGAGGGAATAGATTAATCCAAGCATATGAGGTATACACACATATGTATGGTGATCTGAGATGGCACTCCAATAGGAAAAAAGTCCTTAAATTACCTTGCTAGCCAACACCACTGCCACTGGCCACTCCACCCCCACTCACTCAACATTCATTCCACCTGCTCAGTTAGCACCTCCACATAACATCTTCCAAAACTGCACTTCAGGGTACAGGTCCAGATGCACCACATAATTCTGTTCCTTAGCATATGCAAGACCAATACAGTGGCCATTGCAACACCCTTGCACACGACATCCATGAGCTCAGGCCACATCTGACCAGCTTGGGCTGGGAGATAAAGTCATAGTCAGAAGACAGCGAAAAAACATGATAGTCAAACAGGAAACACGAAGGAGAGGCCAGAAATTTCATGTTATATTGATGCCTGAGGGTACGCCGCAAGTTCCCACGCAATTAATTATGACGGTAGGTGATATGTCTGTTTGTGTGTTTCTCTGTTCATCCAGTGCTCGCCGAATTAATAATGGACGGAAAACCTGACCCCATCAAGGGCCAAGATATGATCTTACCCTCTGCTTTTATTCCCCCCACTTTCACTATCAGCTTCTGTTACCATGAGTTCAGGGTTGTCAGATGCACAGATGGACGAGGCTGAGGCAGCGATCAAGTTCGAGCAAAGTCACTATCAAGTACACAAGGTTGAACGAACTCTGGATGTGATCGGTGTGTTCCATTCTTCTACAAAATGTGATGATTGGAATGTTAACATGCATCAAACTTGCAGAAAACAAGGTATCAGCGATCTCCAGTAGTGATCCTGTTTCGATCGCACAAGGCGCCATGCCAGTGGCTTCCGCTGAATTCTCGATCGTCAAGGACCGTGTAAACAACTTTGCAGAAAATAGCAAGATACTTATGAGCGTGCTCGATGAGGTTGGAAAGGCGCATCCCTTTATACAAGGTCAGTTTCGAGTCCTTTATTCAGCTGATGATGTAACCTCATGCCTTGGACACACTTCGTAGCCGCACTAATAATCTTCAAGGCAGGGATTCAACTAGAAATCACTCGTCGGCAGAATGATCAGAAGGTGCTAGCGTTAAACATGACGATGTGCGACATGATGTCTGCCTTGCGACTGTAAGTCACCTAATTTGGCTATTTCTCTAAATAACTGACAGAGCGATGGATACAACCGTCAGACTCAAGAAAATCATAGGTCCTAAGGAACTCAATGGGCTCACGATTGAAATGCGGCTCCAAGGGCGAATGGGTCGGATTATTGATTCTATAAAAGGGTGTGCGAAACTGTGTGACAGCTATCAGAGACGCCATGTCGCCAGTACGTATCCAAGTCCTCACACCGTGCTGCCTGACTGAACGGTGCGCATTCTCAGTCAAGTTCTTCACCAGTGTGAAGTGGCAACAAAAGTTTACCGACTTAGCGGAGCAGTTCGTGGCCCACCAAAACGCTATCCAATCGGATCTGCAGTTGTACATCAGCGGCGAGATTACCAACACAAACGAAATGCTCTTGACGCTGAACAAGAACGTGACCAGCATGATGGAGATGGTCTTCGATCGCATGCAGTCTCCTGAGGAGCGCGAACTTGCCAATTTCGTACAGAATAAAGGCGGCACAGCTACTTCTCCGGACGATAAGCTATTACAAGAGGTCATAAAAAAATTTCAGCAGAAACAAAAGGAAGACAAGACGCCGACCAAGGGAGGCCCAGCCTCAGAGAAGATGCCGACCAAGGGAAACCTAGTGTCGGATTTTCCCGCCGATCTTCCCTCATTCAAGAAGGAGCTGAGCAAAGAGATTAGCGACATTTTGGAGGCAAACGGCGAGGTCTTCGAAAGAGCCTTTGCCGCGATCGAAATCAGTCTCAGGGAAGTCAAAGGGACTATAATTCACGAGGGAGATCGGGTTATTGAGACGATCCTGGCCGGGGTCAATCGCGGCCCACAGGAGCGTATCAAGGACAAGGTAGGTAGAGCGCCGAAAGAAATCCATGAGTACACTGACAAAGAAATATGACCCAGGATCTCTATCATGTCTGGCAAGAGATGGTAAGCACACGAATGCGCTCACCGTCAATGTTGATATTAATAGCTTCATGCGTCTACCCAGGGCTGGAGAGGCAGCGTAAAGGCAACGCATTTCATCATGGCAATCAATGATCATTTTTCTGCGAGGTCCAATGTCGCAATCCATGAGATCAACGTGATTGCCAACGAAGCTAACCCAAGATCTCCAACAGAGAATCTCAGAGATATTGCGTCCATAGCCCAACACGCGATCCCTGCCATGCCTGCTGAAGATTTGTGGTCGCTGCGGTATATCACTGTCCATCGTTCACAGTCTTTGATAGAAGCGATAGATGACGACGGGTCTTCATTTATCACCGTGAATGAAGTGAATAAACTCACTTCTTCTCGGCCAGAAGGTTGGAGGTATGTCCCACATGCAATGATGTCTTGCACAAGGGTTGATGGGCTTAACTAGTCTACCGCGGTGGGTCGCGTACTGGACCATTGGCTTTGAAATGACTACTCAGTGGTACTACCGTCGCTTACGCCGGCTCTTTTCCCTCCTCTCTGCCTCGTCGATGGATGTCCTACCAGCTAATCGAAAGGTTGTCAGCCAGTTCATGGGTTCTTGGGATATCCATGCCACCGAATACCTCCTATCTGGCTGTCGGGACGTCAGTTATTGGGACGGTATAGACTGGGCCAATGATAGCGTTTTCCTTAAATTTAAACCCTGGGTGTTGGAGAACGAGAAGCGGATGAAGAAGATTCTACGCAGATTGGTCTACTATATAGACCAGGACAACACCCTGAACACTGTAACAGGGGGCGGTCGGCCAGAAACAGTGAGCGTCACTGTGCTGGAGGCAACATATTTGCGGCCCCTCGCTAACATGCCCCTTTTCTTAGTATGTAATGCCTCTCCTCTATCTATTGCTGGAGAGGAGTCAAATGGTGATGAAACGAGCACACGATGTGGTCCTGCACGATAACGAGTTAAACATTCTTGGATACTCCATGTACTCCGTCCATTCTGCTATTCGTGACCGTGTGGAAAAGCTCCAAGGTAAGGAATCTCATCTCCCCTTTGTCTCGTCAGTGACTTGCAATGGCTGACTATGATTGCAGACGTCTACAAACTCCAAAATATCGTGAAGGAGGAGAAATTGCAGACAATCTTCTTCGGCTTGGTACGTTTCCCCCTTCTATCCCGTGCTCGACGATAGCTAACAGCGGTTCTCCGTCTTTAGTACGCTTTTACCTTTGAGGAAGCGAAAAAGGGAGAGTTCTGGATGCAGGATCCCGGTCAGTATGATGCGATACCTGAAGAACCACCGAGCGACCTGGATATCCCGGAACCAGAGCTCTTCTATCATGATAAACCACAAATCGAAAAGCTGGACTTGGACGCTGGTTTAACGAAGATTTCCGATCCAGAGTCACCAGGCAGTAATATCGACCAAGAAAAATCAGTGCCTATGAGACAGGCAAGCCAATCACTCGTCGGGGCTTGGAGCGGCACCTACACCTATGGGGAAGATGGGTCCACGGACGGTCTAGTCAGCTTTTCCGTGACCCAGCATACCTCTGACGACCGATTCCATTGCTCGGGCGTCGACCCTTTGGGTCCTTTCACGGTCAATGGGCACGTCAATGGTGAACATGTAACCTTCCTGAAGGAGTATGCAGAGCCTCAAAATGGGAACAAGGTTTCTTGGCGGTACAAAGGGCTATTGAGTGAGGGACAAGATGAGATCTCTGGGGAGTGGGGTCCACCATTGCCTGATGGGGGTGAATCTCTCGTCTTGGTCGAGGATAGAGGTGACGCACAAACAGAGTCAGAAGAGCAGCAAGGAGCAGCAGAGGAGCAACTGGATGGCGAGAACGTTGGCGACACACCACTTACCACTGATACTGAACCAGCTACCCTGGAAGAAAAAGCAGACGAGGACGTGATGAGAGAAGATCGTGTCTTAGAGACAGGTTCTCTGGCCAATGTCTCCACAGACGCGACAGAAATGTGGATGCCCTACGGCACCTTCGTCCTATACCGCCGACCTGTCGACTATACCATTTATCGTCCCTCCGATGAAGAGTTCCAGGAGAATAAACCGCGCGCCCTTTGGAGGTTGGTGCGGAATGTAACCAGGTACTGGTTCAAGACGCAGCATCTTACTTGGGAGGTTATCAGGGAAAGGCGGGATAAGCGGCGAATGTACTTGGAACTTTGGCGAAAAAAAAAGCTGGAGTATAATACATTTTCAGATCCAGCCGATGAAGCCAAATGGGGAGAACTGGTCTGCGCTACGCATCCGGACGACCTTCACCTATGGTACAATATTGCCCTATTCAAAGATCGTCGAGAGGCAATCCACACGTGAGTCAGATGGACATGCTCCCACTTGAAGAAGAAGCTAGCATTCACACCTCTTTCTAGGTATTTATGCGATCGTTGCGGTATACGGCTAAAGCTACATTCGAGTCGAATCACGTGTATCGAATGCTCGGAGGGCGAGTTTTTGAACACCGTTGACGCATGCCCAAACTGTCAAACAGAAAGCTTTTATAGCAAGAGCGGCAACAAGGGCCACAAACCGTCCCACCCAATGATTCAGCTTCGACGGTCCATGTTGTACATTGAGGTCAACCCGATCATGTCGCATGCGAAGTCCCGTCTGCAGGCCCTCTCAGACGAAGGAGTCAAGTATTGCACGTACTGCAAGAAGGAACTCCCAGAGAGACTATATTGGTACTGTACCCAATGCGAAGGTGCGTCCGAGTTCAGTTGACGGTCATGTTTTGCTGACGTTGGTCCTGAGTAGACGACACGTTTGCGTGCATCGAATGCAACAATCGTTTCGAGAAAGAAAAGCCGTGGCTCCTACGACGGAAGGCACCCCCAGAGCATATTCATGACTGGCTGCACACGATGGTGCTCAAACCACAAGCAGTTGGGGAGAGCGACTCGCCTGGCCTCTCCACTGACGAGCGACTTGCCAAAATGGAGGCCAAGCTTGACAAACAGGTGGAGCAGACTCGAGCTTTCGAGACGTCTGTCGCCCTGCATTTGCACACATTGGAAGAACTGCTTGACAAACAAATGGAGCAGACCCGAAAGCTGGAGCAACTGCTTCAGCGGGTATTGAATTAGCATCGTTATGCAGGTTACATTGTACGATATCGTTCGATCTCCAGACAATCATGAAGATGTATGTTGCGTTAATGCATTGTACTGTGGCTCAAAACAGGAATAACTGGCAAAGCTTTCAAATGAGATTAATTGAGGTGTGGGCGAACCGTTCGAGGTGCGCGTTCCGTGTGCTTGAACTGGGACAACGTGGACGATGCAGTACCAAGCGGCCGGCGCGACGCTATCGCAAATCCGATGCATGGTGCTCTCATCTGCAGATAATATGCTGGTGCGTCATTGCCACCTTCGGGCCCGGGATGGACACCCATCTTGCAGATTACGGGTGACATGATTGGCGTACGTTCGCTGGGTCGTCATAGGTACCAGACGGCGGGTGGAGAAAATAAAACATGCACGACGAGCGTAGCGTCGACGATGCCATAGACGGTCGAATCCTAGTCGTATGCCGCTGTCGTCAAAAGATATATTCAGTTAGGATTGGTTGACTACACTTGGACCATATTCGAGTGGGTCGGAAGATCTCCCAGAGCTTGTTCTAGCAACCTGTTCAGTCTTCCCCCATTCTTTGGGATAGTTACCAATGACTGAACGGACTGATAGGGAACATGTTTGCTATAATAAGCGCCTGTGCACTTCATACATCACGTTGACCCAAGGTCAGCTTCTGGGAACATGGATCAGACGCCTGCCACATCCGACTGCGGGAAACAACAATGCGCTTGTCCGGGACCCATTACCAACAGCAGGTCCTTGGAACTGTCGGGTGCATGGTCAAACGCGGTGCGCACAACATACACCGGACCGAGACGTGAGGCACGCGGAATGCACCGAGGTAAGGACAGCGTATGCACCCATGATAGTATTGAGTGCCCGACTTCGTTCCGTATAACCAAACACCAACCTACTTTCAACAGCGCCATTAGTGATTGTTTCATAACTGAACAGCGGACTGGCTTCAAAGAAAAAGAGTGGCACATGTTCATAAATCGCAGATATGTCGGCGATCCCACTCTTCGGAGCACCTGATTCACCAAAGACGGTCGATATCGTCCATCGGGAAAGGCATCGGACGGAAGCGATGACATGGTCCTACCACTCTCATCCTGGGAGTGCGTTCTCGAAGCTGGTACTGCAAATGCCACCTGGTGTTTTGTCTTCGGCGTTCGTCGGTGGTGCGTTACACGGGATGTATCGTTGCATCGCTCTTGTTCCTATTCTTTCAGGGGTGCATCCAATTGGCTTGTCACCCATGCGAGGGTCGGCGTTTTCACAGAGAAGGTCACGGTGAGCCTCTCCGAGCTGCCCAGATTCCATGCTATGTTCGTTTGCATGGTGATATGCAAGTGTCATCCTCTGGCCGAATCATCGTTTCGATCCTGGGCGGGGAACAACTTTCAGGAAGACGCACCAAGTGTAGAATCCTGAGCCTGCCTTTGCAACATGCCTTGGCGGGCCACCTCAAGCGTGAACGTTGAACCCATGATATCAAGCATGCTCTGCGTACCGCTTTCAACAACACAATCGGAAAATGAGGAAAAAAAACACTCTATTCTAGATATTATCCTCAGTTCTGGTACATGAAATACTCTGTTCCGTACAGCGCGGCACACGCCGTCGCCCCAGCGCCCAATGTGAGTGGGATGAGATGGCGTGGAGCGCGGAGCGATTTGCGCGTGTGAAGACTGAGGTAGATGAGTGACCAGGCTGTACTCGGTATTCAGGTTGTAGCGTGTCGTGGCGTGTCGGGAGTGAGGGAGTAACAATAGAGATACATGGCATGGCATTGAGATAGAGTATGGATATAAGCAAGGCGACCATACGGGAGAAGTAGCGCGAACATGTGTAGATGTGTCACGGTAAATGGGGGAGTCTGCGCGTCAGTTCGTGAATACGACTGTCACAGGGAGACATACCCGTCGCGATGCCAGCTCCATTCCGCGCGTCCCCGGTGGAAAACGCCCATGTGGCGACCCCAAACGCAAGCGAGAACCCAACGCGGTGAAGGTAAGGGGGACAGTATGTGTGGGGTGGGAGAGCAGCCGGTGGGACGAGCGAAGAAAGCGTAACTAAGAGGGTGCAGCGTCGTTCAGAGGCTTATTCGAGGGTGTGGATGTGGTGTGCGGATGACTCACAGAGCGAGGTTAGCGCAAGCACAGGCATTCTTCACGAAGTCATGGATGGTCAGATGGCATTCTCTGCGTGAAACGGCAAAAGACGGAGACTGAACTTGGAACGGGCGTATGGCTGCAAGTAGGCAAAGGTGCCCGTTGCGTTCGTCGACGAAGTGCCATCGTTTAGAGTTGAAGTGGAGGACGCGCCATCTCGTTGGTGGCTCATGCTTTCGGGGCGTGTTGGTCAGGTCGAAAGAAATTATAATCACTCAATTGTGCGGTATTTCATGCTAGTGTTCGACAAATAAACCTACAGTAGACAATGACAACAACAGGATACATGGGTGTACGTATGAGATGAGAGCCTAGAGGAGGACTAAGATCCGGGAAGACCAAGGGAAATATCTAAATGGAGAGGGTAGCGTGTGGTATTGTTCGTATTATACATACTGGCCAAACTAGAGAAGACAAGGTCATACTTTACCGTAGTCGGTGCGCGTTTCAAATGATGCAAGACCTCCAGAAAGAAAGTGAAGAAGTGTAGCGCTCACTTCTCCAGCATGGGTGACTGTAATATCGTGGCCGCCATCTGCGATCGTGACTAACTTTGCTTGAGGAACGAGGGCTTGGATCTTGGAAGTGTATTTGTAGGGAACAGTTTTGTCTGCCGTGCCCTGTAAGATATGAGCATGGGAATGAACTAGGACAGCTTGAAAGAATGTACATGGATGAGGAGGATTTCATTGGAAGAACTGGAGAGCGCGCTAAAGGCGTATGCGAGACCGCGAATAGGGCCATCTCGGAGAGAGGATGCGACAGCAGCGTTATAATGTGGGAGATGTGCAGATTGTAGTCGAACGATCTGGCTGGGACTTAGTAGAATAACAAACCGGTGTGAAGTACTCTCACCTCTTGGATGGGATTGATAGTCCTTAGTTCGGAAGCACTTGAACCGTTGGCAAGGATACGCATATAGTGCTGCTGATCGTGAGTAATCACTGTCTGATATGATGGAGATGGTTCATACCTGGAACGGAGGAAGAGATGATACACTTTGTACGATCGGTGACGACATGAATTTTGCGGTGCGTGAAATGTCGGCAGACTACTGAGAATATCAGAGGTCTGCGACTAGAGAAGGACGGAGGGGTACTTACCTCGATTATGCCTGCGGATGCAACGAGGGCGACCTTGCCATTAACTAAGTGAGGGAACTGAACCGCAAACGCAGCTGCGATGCCACCGCCCTGAATCGTGGAGGTCACTCGCAGTACCGAACAACCCAATGAATACGTACCATGGAGAGGCCAACGACATATGCATTGTCCCATCTGATGTGCTGCATGAGGAGGGCGAGCTGGGTCGTGTGAAGGGAGACATCATAGGTGACATCCGGGGCATCGGAGTAGCCACGGCCATAGAGATCTGAGCGAAAAGTGAAGACAAGGGGTCAAAGGTGTTCAAAGTGGCATTACCGTAAAGGAGGACACGATAGCCGCGGGAGGCGAGGACGGGTGCCACGTCCTTCCAAACAATGGCTGGGATGGACAGGCCGTGGATAAGGACTACCTGTAGGACAAGGATGTGAGAATAGTGCTCTTGGCGGGGTGCTTGGACGCTCGAACCCGCGGGCCATCCACCGGTCCGATAAGCCAGTATCGCGTCTGCAGCAGGGCGTCAGCTACTTCCCACAGCTGGATTGGAGACTCACTCGACCATGAGGGAATACAACGTATGACCCGCCCTGGTAATAATCTTCTGGATACACTGACCAGGACGCGCAAGAAGGGGGAAGACTGGCGAGAGAGGGGTGGACAAGAGGGGGATTGGGCGGGTATGGGAATCCGGCGATGATGGAGACGGTGAGGAAGAGCGGAGGGAGGGCCAGGAGGGAGAGAACCAGCTGTCGCACTGACGACGACGAGCTCAACATGATTTGCGTATGTACAACCCGGCGAAGAGACAACTGGGTGTTCGTTGACCGAGACCGACCGTGCGCGTGAGCACTGAGCGTTTGGTACAAATTGTTTATGGAACCCCCTCCGAGGACCGACATGCAATTCAACAACAACATCTCTACGTCGGAGCGAGTATGTCACTCGATCAATCAACTTGAAGATTCCACTCATTCTCATCCATCCCAAAGCGCTGAAAGAGAAGACGTTGTAAGCTCCTTGTCGCAACCCTAACCTGATTCCACATCACATGACCTACTTACCTGAGAATAATATAATCACGTGACCTTGTCCGCGCGTTCGAGTTGGCGTTATTTGGCTGTGGGCCGACTGTTTGGCTTTTTGATTTTGCCCTGTTAATGCGGGGTCTCCCCAATCGCCACCCACATCGACTCGACGATAAGCATGAGCCAGGACTACCCCCCACTCGCCCTTGATGACCTTGTAAATCTCATGTCCCCTTCCCCGGCGCCACAAACACTCCCGGATGACTCAGACCCGCCCCCACGCATCAAGAGTGCCTCCCCCGAACCCCTACCCGAATCCGATATCGTCCAGATGCGCAGAAAGGTCGTGGGGATGCGGCACATTGACAACACCGACGCTCATCTCACTCAACGAGAAGAGGAGCTCGTCGAAATGGTACGTAAAACTTGTGTTATCTCTACCACCTGTATATGACCGGGCGCCTTTCCATAGGTACTAAGACTCACCTCCGTGGTTAGACCAGACCCGGACCAGTTGCTCAGACAGGCAGACATGATATCCGCCTTGTCACAACAAAGAGATCTACTGCTACATCAGGCCGAGGAGCAGCGGCTGCGGTGGAACGCAGAGAAGGACGGCTGGGCTAGGATGGCCGAGGCTTTGCTTGCGCAGCAAGCTAAGAACAGACTCAATCCAGATAGAGACGAGGTCAGTCGTCATTCCGTAGCCCGCATTCCAGTCCCCGGTCACGAGCTCCGTCAACGTGGCGATATATTCGTTATGATGACCTTTTCGGGTTATGTCTGACGACTTCCGTAGGACTTTGAACGCCTCTATGCTGCGGAAACGGGCAACAAGAGTCTTCGCCAAAGGGTGAATCTTTTCCCCTATCCGGTACATCATCATCCTCATACCCAATTGACAGCTTAACGAAACACAATCTCGACTACAAATGCTCGAATCCGAACTCACTCGACTAAAACCGTTACTACTAATGCAGCCTTTGATCGCACGTTCGTCAATGCCTCCCACCCTGAGTCCCAAGAGACGAAAGAAAGATCCAGCCGCTACGGAAGACGAAGAACACGGCGCCAGCGAAAACGAAGTCCCAATAGATCACCTCGACACCCCATCACACAGCTCATATTCTCAAGTGACCCCGAGAGCCAAACTCCGCAAATCAGATGCGTCCAACAGCGTTCATCCCGTCACGAATCCTCCCAAACGGCGGCCCTCTCAAAAAACGATCTCGCGAGGTTTCAGTGCCGATGCCAAGGCAGAACATCTCCTTTTAGCAGCTCGCAAGATTGGTAAACACCGCGCTGGAATTATGTCTGGAATGATGCTGCACTTGGAGGAACGGGAGCGAGAACGGAGGCGAGAAGAGTTGGCGACCACGGCGGTCGCAATTACGCCAAAGACACCTAAACGCAATACGTCGCACACAGGGTATCCACCTGAGGGTGGATACGTTTACTTGAACGGCCAGATGCGACCCGGACCTGGAATACAACCAGTTCCGTTATTCATCCCCGCATATCCTCACCATATCTTGCAAACTCCCAGCTCGTCAACGACCGCTCCTTCTGGCACCTCATCCGCACAACAGTCCGCACAGAAACCAAAGCGGGGTGTGAGGACGAATAACCCACAAACACCCCTCGACTCACTATTGAGTGCCGCTCGCTCGATGATGCACGACGACATCAATGTTGATGTCGACGAAGACGAAGACGAGGAGACAGATGTGGTTGGTGACTCACCCGGTAAGGCGTCGATTGCACGCCATGCGCGATCCAGGGATATGCTTGGAAGCCCAGTGCCGAAGCGGCGAAAGGTTACGGCGCGTACCAACAAGCTGACCGCACCACACGGGTCCACGAGTCGAACTGCGGATAATAGACCTGCGTCATCTGTTAACGCAAGTGTGGTGGCGAATGCGGGTGCTGGGCGAGTCAAGTCGGCCTTGGATGTGTTGGCTGACCAAGCTGCGGCGTTTAGTACTCAAGAACAATCCGTTGCACCATCTCAGACGCAAACTCAGACACATACGAAAGGCAAGGGGAAAGAGAGCGCTGATACACAAGCACAAGAGCCTTCCAGCCCGACCCCTAAATCACGAAGGGCAACAAAGTCGAGGAGGAAAGAGCCGGAAGCAGGCACGTCTTCGTCCGCGGCACCAACACCCCGTTCCATGACACCTCGATCGGACTTGGAAGACAATCTGATTGGTTCTACGCATGCCACATACTCACCAGTTGACGGGTCTGTGTCAGAAGTGCCAGTCGATCCAGGTGGAGGAACGAGTAGTGCTAGTATTTCGAATCCGTCCACCCAGACGCTCGATTCGGCGTCGGTTTCTGCAGAGGACCAGATCACAATAAATAACGACGCACAGAGTCCACGATTGCCGGACACGTCTCTGGATGATCCAGCGGATGTGACGCCAAGACAAGGCTCTTGTATCCAAGGCGTGCTCGGTGAAGGTGAATCGGATAGTACACAAGCGATGATTGCTCCATTTAATCCTGCGCGCTTGGTGGCAGTGTCGATGCTGGATAACGAGTGTCGTGGGGTATCAACCTCGCCGCAGCACTCTGAAACAACGCCATCTGGAGGCGAGAACGATGGAATTTCTGGTTCAGGTCCCACGTCTACAGCGCCGGCCAAGAACAAAGAGGTTATCCGGGCGGCAGAACAAGATGTTCCCGCACCCGCACCGCCAGCGAAACGCCAACGAAGTCCATACGTCAAATGGAGTAAAGAGGAGGACGACCTTCTCGCGCAGGTATGTTGCTGTTTTGTTGCCGCCTCGTCGGTTCAAGCAACGTTGACGGAGAAATCCGCGTAGGCGGTTGCCAAGTATGGGCAAAAGTGGGACTTGGTGCAAAAGGCATTGCCGTCGAGGGGCTACCACCAAGTGCGGCAACGGTGGTTGCGCAAGCTGGGTAAGTTTTCGACGTGCCTGGGACGGACGTTTTGTTTGCTTACCCGTATCGTGCCAGGGGTGTTCGACAGTAAACCTGATCTGTCGTCGTATCAGACGGCTGCGACGACGTTCCCGTCAACACCGCGTGGGGACGGTGTCGAACCAAGGGGGAATCCCAAGTTAGGGTTGGCGCCATTAAGCAGTGAGCGGGCGTTTTCTGGGTTGGTGGGAAGGCCACCTTCATTGCCTTCATGACGCCCGTTTAGTGGAATGCGCCATGTGCTTGATCTTAGTTGGAGGTGGTGTAGGAAGGTTTCCTTTGTACAATTCCTAATTGATACGGATCTGGGACGTTTTTGTGTCAGCTTTGTATGGATGAGTTACCATCCGAGTGAGACTTTGGTGGGGTGATCACGGATCAAATTGTCCACTGATGAAAGATGCTTGCCTGCCACTGCGAGGAAATAGAACCTGCACGGAAACTCCGTGGAAGAAATCTTCATATTCATAGTTACCCCACATCGCAGGTGTCTTAGACCTGTAGTCTTGTTAGTATTTATCATGCGGATAGAAAAGTGGAGCTCTTGCTGGAGAATGGCTTCGCAACGGTAAAGATATGAATGTCATGGAAGAATACTGCTGAGTCGGGGATCTGCGAAAGACGGTTACTGTGACATCACGGAATGGCTGAGTGATGAATACGAGTCTTGGACCTGTCCAACGGGTCCGGACCGGCTGCTACCAATGCATCCTGCACAAGAGTGTTGGCAGCGTTTGCATTTGCCAGTTTGCCCACTCCAAAGTATACGCAAAGATCCGATGATATAATCTTATCATCCACCTTACCTAATCCACTGACTTCTTGAATACGTTTACACCAGCACGGCCATCATCGACGCTCAATATGCCTATGCGCTATAGAAGCGACTCGCCTCTTCGACCACCATCTCCAAACCAAGTAGAGCCCACAGACGCAGATGACTCTATCATTCTCTCAGATCTCGTGCGCACAGGTGAAGCATCCAGGCTGCGGAGAAGAGGAGCAATAAGGCTTGACCACAATTTGATGAGCGCCCAGCGCAATGAAGGCGGTCGAGTGACACCCCCAACCGTCGTCGTTGCCAGAACACCCTCATGGTTCGAGCCTCCGAGCGACGACGACGAATCAACGCAAACTTGGGAACAGGGTTATGATCCACTGTCCTCGCCCCGTCCACAGGGTAGATCTTCCATGCCTGGGCCCGAGACGTACGGATACACGCTCTACTGCGGTGGAGAGGAGGCTTCTTCGTCATTCGTACAACCAACGTCGCTCTACATGCGGTCACCGTTGCCATCTTATCCCCCGGCGCCATCAGATAGCAGTCCGTATCGACATGATGATCATTTACCGAAGACGAATGGGTGCGGGGCTGTGATCCACTTGCGAGTTTCACGTCGGGATGACTCTAGAGTGTGGATGGGGAAGGATGAGGCGACATCTGCTGTTGTACCTATGGACGCATCGTATTTCGAGCGCCATACGGTCGTCAAGATGATCCGCAATGCGTGCGGGTGTGTTCGAGAAGGTGTGGGTTGTGCGATATGGTAAGTGATGTGTTTGCTCTTCTACCCGGGGCTTACACCTGTGCAGTGGGAACCCATTGGGTACCCGATATAAACCTTGCCCAACTGCCGTGGACGGGCTGTTTTCCCTTCACCATACTTCGCAAGTCCCGATATGCCCCCAAGGACCGAGGTACTGGCATGGGCGGGCTTCAGCGAGGAATAGCCAATCACAACCCCCGAGCTCGAGTACGCCGCCTCCTTACCTCTACACCTTCTTCCCTTCCAATGTCACCTGCGCGTCGCAACAACCAGCCTCACGACTTCTACCATCCATTTCTCGAGACGAAAGTTCCTACGTAGTTGATAACGCCGTCGACATGAGCTTTCTCGACCGATTCACATCCGCGTCACCACTCCCTATGAATGACGAAGACCGCAATCTGCTTGAACAAAGCTTGCGCCCTCAAGTGGACCTTGAGTTCGATCCTGACGGGGCCGATCCAGACTCACCGGACAAGGCGAGCGCAGAGCTGATATTACTCCCCGAGCGGTAAATTTGACTTTGATATTGGTTCGGATCTAAAGTTTCCTTGGTGATCTTGCGTTGGTTCATCTTGCAGCGATAATGGACGCGAGTTTTTTCTTGTGCATGTATCAACGACTCGCATTAGCACGACTCCCTAATCCTCCCCAAGTCCCCCACGCCATCGCATATGGATCTGTACTCATCTATTCACAATTTTTGATTGTCATAATAGCTTCATATATCTAATATGTAGTCCTTCAAACGACTATATACGATCCCGGATGCAAGGTGGCATATCACCTCGGGGTCAGGGGCCGCCGTCGAGTGTGGTTTGTGCTCTTCAGATAATATTCCTTGAACCTCAGTCCTGATGTACGAACAGGGTCGGCATGAATCCGAGGTAGTTCCGCATATTATCATTCACGAGCGGCCTCTTCACTGATAGCGAATAGTGGAACAGTAGCTCGGACGTAGCAATGACTGTAAGCATAGAGAATTTGATCTGTTTATGAAAACATGTGCATGATTCTGCGACGTCGCTGGTACTTCACTAGCACTCACCGACTCCTCCATCGACGACCGGGTCCTCTCGTAGTCCCCTGTAAAAAAATAGGCGCTGCAAGCGCGAGGGATCGTATCACGATGAGTTATCGGAGGAGCCAGAACGTATTACATCAGCAAGCACTAATGAGGGTGTTGTTCGCCTCAGGTGCAGTGTTCCGGGAATTTGGAATTTGGTCAAATTCACCCCCGTAGATCAGCGCTAATTCACAGTATTCGAATCTACGTTAATTAACTGAGTGAATATGTCCAAATTCACCGAAATCCGCCGTCAATCTGAGTGAATTTTGCCTTCTTACCAAGAATCTCAGTCTGTGCTGGCTGGTGGTGGCTTTGTGATGGTGAGCGTGTTGGCCGGACAATACAAGGGACTCCCAGATGGCTTTTGAAACAGTCACCCCCACTTCCCTGGAACGGTCCTCAAGCTTGTCGACGCGTTTATGGCAAAGAGCTGTTTGTATCCCATCGGACAGCACAGCGTCTTTATCCAGTGCTCCATGATCGGAGGTATGTATCCATTTGACGTGATATTGTGGCACAGCATGGCAACGACGGGCTCGAGGGCGACGCCCCAAAGCAAGTAGACGTTGTTCTTGCTGACGTTTATCGCCTGCTTGACATCATAGTAGATGGGACCGTAGATAAGACACCGGACGCTATGATGGACGGCAAAACATCTGAATCAGCGTCATAGTCATGCTGCAGAAAACGAACAGACTCTTAGGAAAGTCAGCATTCACATTCATCTGATGCTCGTCCGCACCTGATGCAGATGGAATTGCGGGACGGGGCGAATGATTGGAGGGTGGATATACTGAG
>JBBPUP010000309.1:12325-25561 GCA_038094735.1 Exsudoporus floridanus
GGGCGGGAAGAGGAGGATACCTTTCTCGAGAAACTCTTCGAGCTGAGACGTGAGCTCCTTGCGCATCTCTGGCTCGGTTAGGTTGTGCTTGAGGAGGGCGAGGACGTATTCAGCGAGGGCGGCTGGTTCGGCGTCGCATCTGTGGCACGGTCAGCGAGGAGAGGGAAGACGAGGAGGAGACAGACATTGGACCGAGCGTCCGAACGAGCCATGGCTTGAGGTGTTGTGCAGTGGACAGGTCGAAGAGCATCGCTCAAATCCAAACTTTGAATGGCGTCCAAAAGACTAGTTAGTGTAATAACTACCACGAGATGACTAAGCCCTTCTAGATACACTAATTCCCGACAAGAAAGTTCCACTCGCTCGCGATCTCCCCTGTCTGAATCCCCACCAGCTCGGTCCACAGTGGCCTCGAGACCGGTCCCATGCCATCCTCGCCAGTAGGTATAATCACATCGCTACCCAGGTACCCAATCTTTTCTACCGGTGTCACAACGGCTGCGGTGCCCGTGCCGAACAGCTCAACGAGGCGTCCCGCCTTGGACGCAGCGATGATCTCCCCCATGTTCACGGCTCGTTCGGAGATCTTGAGTTGGGTGGGGAGACCCTGGAGTTGCTTGCGTCCAGAGGCGTGATTCCGTGCGAGGGCGAGCACCGAATCACGGGTCACACCAGGAAGGATCATACCGTCGAGAGGAGGTGTGACGAGTTCAGTCACTGCAAAGTGTAATGTTCAACGCTCATGCAAAGAAGACATGTCCACATACCACCGTCTTCCCCCTTGAACACGACAAACAGGTTCATAGTACCGACCTCCGTCAACCAATGTTCAGGCCCATGGAGCCAGAGGTTTTGGACATAGCCTGCTTTAGCAGCAGCTTTCTGAGCCACGACGCCAGGAGCGTAGTTGGCTGCCAACTTGAAAGCACCAGTGCCTATCCATCAGAGATAATCAACGACGGAATACCAGCCGGATCGGGAACCACAGACCTCCGGGGGCAGCACGGATGTACTCTGAATCCGTTGTGCCGTACAAGGCCACAGGTTTGAAGCCCTGGGGGTAATAAGGGCCAGCAGGACTGCAGATCACGAAAAGCAGGGCTTCGGACGGTGGTTGAACTCCGAGTGTCCCGTTGGTACCAACTTGGAGGATCCGTCAGTAAATACAAAACTGGATGACCGATGGATGACCAACTCAAAGTAGGGCGTATGTATAGGCTATGATCTGGCTCCTTGGGTATCCAATCACGCTCTAATGAAATGAGTTGCCTAATGCATTCAAGGAGGGCATCGCCACTAAAAGTCTATACGGAATCTCATCAACCAAGGCATTGGTGCCCGATGTCCGACTCACCGGTAGTGCCAAGCGTCCTGCGCTGTTGTTCATCCGTTTCATGTTCATGTCAGGTCGGAACATGGTCACAGTGCCATTCGCATGTCGGTAAGCCTTCATGCCCTCGAAAAGCGACTGAGCATAATGGAGAACAGTTGCAGCGGGGGTGAGGTTGATGGTGGAAACTACGACGTGTCAAGGAGGCGAACAGATGGGGAATGGTGGCATGCTCACAGGGCTCGATGGATGGCGCACTCCATCCGGTTTTCTCAGACCACGGAATCCTTAGCATATGATCCGACTGCAAAAACGGTGAGGAGGCCGCAAACGGCAAGACGATGGTTGAGATAACGTACAAAGGTCCGACCGAAAAGCAATTTTGAGGAAGGAGACAACTGGCGTGGACTCGTGGTGCGCACCACAGTGAGTTGCGAGGGCTGTGGAGGTACACGGTAAGTTGGGCTGCTGGCCATCGGAGAGGCATACCTCGATGTCAGGTCCTGCTGTGGATGCGGTTGCAGAGAAGGGCCGAACGCCCTTGGGTCGAACAAGTCTTGCTAACCGCATGGAGGCTGAATGGACCTGGGAGTATGACATGGGAGGGTAATGGTAGAATTTACGCTACGTCGGTTTTATACGGCCTTGGTGGGTCACAGGGACACAAACGGAACGGACAACATCGTTACTCACCGTCCGGGATATTCTTGGTCGGCGACTGCGCTCAGTAGGTGACCACCTCCGTCTACGTTATCGATGATAAAATTTAAACGTGCGTAAGTTGCCGGCGTCACGTTCGTTTAATGGTGGGCCAGCTCGGCCGCTCGACACGCTCGACAGCGTCGACCTTGTCTCACAATGTACGGCAGCAGCAACCTACAAGCCTCGCAAGACGTCTTCTCTTCCCTCACCTTCAACCCCGCTCCGACTTGCCCCCGTTGTTCCTCACGCCTGCTTGTCCACCCGAGCTCAACGACGAGGTATACGACTTCATAGCCCTTGCTCTCCGGGCCTTTGTACACACCTGGTGGACCAAGCTCACTAGATACGATAAAGAGTTCCTTCCCCAGATTACCGGCATCGTGACGCATGTCGTTCAATCCCTCGAGCAGCGTCTTCTCCATGCTGACCTTTCACTGCTCGTCTTTGGCGACATTCCAGCTCTCATCACTCAGCATTACAGAGACTACCGTCAGGCTGCTGCCAAGGCCTCGACTTCATACGCCACGGGCGGCGCACTGTCGCTCCCCCAACTCTTTCATCAGCTGCAACCACACATGGCGATCTTTGCGGATGGATCGATAGACGAAGAGTACTTTCGACAAGCCTCGAATCATATCTTGGGCGAATGTCTTCCTAGCGAGGATTACGCGCCAGAGGCTGAGAGGTTTATCCTCAGGGAAATTATACTCAAGGTCGTGACCAAGGATGTTATCCCTCGCATAACGCAACCCTGGTTTCTCCAAAAGATGGTGTTGGACATGCTTGGACCTAGCCCAGATGTGTCGGAGAAGGTGTGCCCTTCTACGCTCTCGCCGACGCTGTGCCTAACCTCGTCTTAGCCATCTGTCTCGTCGACATCTGCACACGGGCACTCACGCTTCTCCAAATCCAGCATTATCGTGCTCTTGCTTTCGATAATCCAGAAATTGTCTGGAACATGCATTATGCTGATCCATGCGTACAAGCAAGTCATATATATGATCCCCGTTGTAAACCAAACCAGCTGTTCCCGAACTCGACCCGCGCCCACGTCTCCGACGAGTGCAGGAGATGACCCCCCGCCCGTCTCCGTGACACCCTCCGCGTCCTCTGCATCGTCGACTACCTCGATGCACGCGGGCACTCCCCATGCCGTCGTTTCTCCTGATCTCACCCGCGGTCCACTAGTAATGATCTCGGAAGTACTCCGAGTTCAGGACCGACTTGCTGCTAGTGCACTGGTTCAGCTTGTCTCGCTGTTCTGTTGCTCTTTCCAGACGTTCGTAAACAAGTGCGTTCGCTCGATCTGGCCTTTTGCGTGTCTGACGTCGTACGTAGGCTGCTGTGCTACCTGCTGTACAACTATGTGTTGTCCGCGTCGTCCATGATTTCTGTCGTCCGGCTCTCGAAACAGACACTATTTCCGAACGGATACCCTGGGCCCGTTCCGGTCGACCCAACCGCAGAGGAGCAGCTCGCGATCCGCGAGCAGCTGGTGAAGAGGATCGCTGAGCGTGTACCGGCATTGGCACGGACTGTTCTGCTGGGCGATCCCGCGGTGAATACGCTGGAGGGTGTGGTGGATGCGCTGAGCGACGGGGCGTGCAACCGACACCTTGCGGTGTTTGTGGTGGATGCGATCTTGCTGAGCGTGTTCCCGGAGATGGGGTCATAGTTTGGACGTGTTTGTATGACGTCAGCAGGGTGGACTATTATCTATATTACGATGGGAATGTTCCCTGAGCGCTGAGCGACGACGACGACGACGATGAGCATGCACCATTCACCGAGCCCGCCGGTGCTCTTCTCCTTCTCCTCCCCCGCAGACCTCACCAACGCCTTCGCCGCCTTCATCATAAAAGCCCAGAAGGACTCGGTCGAGAAGAAGGGCAGGTTCACTATCGCCCTCTCCGGCGGTTCCCTCCCTAAACAGCTCAAGGCCCTTATCGGCGACCCTGCCGTCAAGTGGGACAAATGGTACTCATCTCCCCCCCGTACCACGCTTCGGATCTCATCCGTCCACAGGCAGGTCTTTTATGCCGACGAGCGTGTCGTCCCCCTCGATCACCCCGATTCAAACCACGGCCTCTGCAAGACCGAGCTGTTCGACCATGTCCCCATCCCTCCTGGGAACATCCACACCATCGACCCCGATCTGCTCGACGATCTCGAAGAACTTGCAGATGCCTACGAAAAGGAGCTCATCCACGAGTTCGCCCAGAAGGACTCGGCTCGCTTCCCCGTCTTTGACCTCATCCTTCTTGGAGTCGGTCCTGACGGCCACACCTGCTCGCTTTTCCCAGGCCACGAGCTGCTCGCCGAAAGCGACAGGTGGGTAGCCTATCTCGACGACTCTCCCAAACCTCCTCCAATGCGCATCACCCTCACCTTCCCCGTCCTCAACCACGCTTCTCGCCTTGCCTTTGTCGCTACCGGAGAAAGCAAAGTGGATACACTCCCCCTCATACTCGACAAACCAGAAGAACACAGGCTACCTGCATCCCTTGTCAAACCTGCCTATCCAGGTCAGGTCTACTGGTTCGTTGATGACCCTGCTTCAGTCAAGGTGGATTTTCCAAAGACAACATTCAAGTTATGAGTCAGTCGAGGTGTACTTACTTTTGTACTCGTACTGTTCATCGCCCGTTATCTACTTATTATGTCGTATTGTCCCGTGCCGTAACTTCTCATCTTCAGCATGCCCAGCAACATAAGATACCTCGGCGAAGAGACAGTAAATTAAACACTCAACAGGATCACAGATGGGTAACAGGCGACGGTACTCGCCGCTAACATGACACAGAAACCACAAAAATCAAATACGCAGATTAACAGTTGCACCCGTTCTGTGTGCTCTCCCGATCGATTTGGATTGGGTCCGGGTAATCCACATACCTGTCCAACGCTCAGTCAACCCATCGACACATCAAGTAATACGCACATTTGCTCCTCTGTTTCTTGTTGCAACGCGTTCTTGGACACCGTTTGGAAAGCCTGTTCGACATTAATAGCCTCCTTGGCGGATGTCTCGAAGTAAGGGATGTTTCCCTTGGATTGACACCACGTCATGGCCCGCTTCTGTGTAACCTGCAACATCGTGTGGATGGGTTCGTACCCGACCAAGGACTACGTACCTGCCGTTTGCTTTCTTCCACGTCAATCTTGTTACCGAGGACAACAAAAGGGAAGTTCTCCGGATCATGTGGACTTGCTTGGATGAGAAACTCGTCGCGCCAGCTGTCCAGCGTCTCGAAAGACTTGGCACTGTTAACATCATATACGAGCACGCAACAATCCGCTCCTCTGTAGTACGCCACGCCAAGAGACTGGAAGCGCTCTTGCCCAGCCGTATCCCAGAGCTATCCGCGTTCGTCAGGTAAACCAGAGACGCTTCGTACAAAAAGCAACATACCTGCATCGTCACCAAACGGTCGTCCACCATGACTTCCTTGGTGAGGCTAGACGACGTTCAGTAACCTATATTGCCACAAACATGCATACACCCACAAGTCGGCTCCGATAGTGGCCTTGTACTGGTTGCTAAACCGCTTGTTCACATATTGGTTCATGAGCGAGGTCTTTCCAACACTGGACGTATCACGTTGACTGCGATTAGATACCGGTCAAAATGCATGCTACGCCACCTACCCGCTGTCCCCAAGGATGATAACCTGGAACGTGGGTCAGCTGCTGTAATGAAGGACACGACAGCGATAGAAGTGACCTTCAACAATACGCGGCCCATGGTATGTTAGTATAAGAGCAATTCGAGGTAGTGTCGAGACGTTGGGGTTGGTCGTCGACCGTGGTGTTGGTCTTGGCTCTCAACAGAAATACAGAAATAGAGCGCGCACACTCAGTGGAGCACCGGCAAGGAATGGACAGCGGAGCCACATTTGGGGGTCATTGAGGCTCCGCTTAAATCCGGATGGCCTCTACTGGGAGTAGGGCAAGCGAGAGGTCTCCATGTTCCTCCGCGTTGGATCTGGTTGGCGACTAGGTCATCGATTCGGGTTTCTGAGAGGCATGGCGACACGCATCGCACCCCAGGTCAAGGACAAAATAGTGTTGTCCGATGCCGAGGACAAACTCTGCAATTTGCTCGACGAGTTTACGCGACATCTCGAGCACGAAGACGGGATCGTCACCGAGTGCAGAATTAACGGTGGTTGGGTCCGCGACAAGGTCATTCCATGGCCTCTTTCGGATGTAGGCCTGTTTCTCATGTTGAATTGCTGTGAACAGCTGCTCGATTTTGAATGCAACGACGTGGACATTTGCCTTGCAGACATGATGGGTGTGCCCTTTGCTGAGCGTTTCGTTGCGTTCTTGTCAGAGAAGAAGCATCTACCCGTGCACAAGGTCACCAAGATCGAAAGCAACCCCGATCAGTCCAAACATTTGGAGACAGCGAGGACAACAGTGTTTGACATCGACTTGGATTTCGTGAACCTGAGGAGTGAAGAGTACTCCGAACACAGTCGGATCCCAACAGAAGTTGTATGTTGTTGGTCCGTCAGCATGCTGCTTCGCCGTTTGATCTCTGTCGTTGTAGAAATTCGGGACACCACTGCAGGATGCCTTGCGGAGGGACATAACGATCAACACGCTTTTCTACAATGTCCACAAACGGGCGGTTGAGGACCTCACAGAGAAGGCAAGAGTTCATTGGTAGGTTACTATTTGTGCATTGGGCTGAGAATTTTAGGCTCCTTGTAGGGATTAGATGATTTACGCAACGGCGTCATTCGGACACCTTTGCCCCCGTTGCAAACGTTTCGCGACGACCCTCTGCGAGTAATCCGATGTGTCAGGTTTGCAAGTCGCTTTGGGTTTGCAATGACCCCTGAACTTCAAGATGCCGCTCGTGACCAGAGCATCCAGGTGACTAATTATGTCGTTTATTTGGTCTCGTGGCCCTCATTGAAATTTCTCCCTAAAGGAAGCCCTCTCTTCGAAGATTAGCCGCGAGCGTATTGGCGAGGAGCTCGACAAAATGATGAAAGGTTTGTGTGCAGCATCTCTCACTCGAACATCCAAATTCATGGTTGTAAGGGGTCGAACCACTTCACGCTATACAGATCATCCACAACCTGTCGTTGTATCATACCGTCTTTCATGTACCCGCTGCAATCATCGACATTGCTTCTGCCCCTATCGCTTCGCCCGAATTTTCTCTCACTGCATGTACGATCCTTCACGACCTTCTTCTGCCCCCATCCTCATCTGGACCGCGCAAGTTCACGACGCGCCCCCACCCGACACTTGTTCACGCATTAAATGATCAAGGAACAAGGGCTCGATTATTCCTTGGCGCCAGTCTTTACCCCTTGGCTGGTATTACGTTCAAGGATCACAAGCACAAAGTACACCCTCTCGTTGAAGCCGTGATCCGAGAAGGATTGAAACTCGGGAACAAAAATTATTACCTTGATGGCATTCCGGCACTTTTCGATGCTGCTGCATTGTTCAAGGGTCTTTCTCTAGAGGACAGCCGGTTCATGACACCCTCGGAGCGCGTCGCCATTGGTGCGTGAGGGAATCAGTCACCCTTGAGTAACGGTTAACTAACCCTTGCCTAGGACTATCGCTCCGACACGGCAGGGTGCACAAACCGACATCCGGTTCACATTGGTCATCGTCCCTGTTTTTCTCCTTGGTGTGCGAGCTGGTTCCGCTTGGGTATGGTACGACCACGCCTTGAATCTGACCCTGCTCTGAAAGTCTGACCGCACTTGGCAGGTGAGGAAGCTGAGGAGTGCATACGACGTTACAATGCCTTTACCAGTCGGATCGAAGAACTTGGTCTGGATCACTCGGTGGACGCCAAGCCTCTGCTCAATGTAGGACGATACCTTTTTCACTCTTCGCGCCTATTCATCATATATTTTGTAGGGGAACGAGGTCATTTCTGTACTTGGAGGCAAACCGGGACCCTGGACGGCTGTCGTGCTTTCCAAGGTCATCGAGTGGCAGCTAGAAAACCCAGAAGGTGACAAGGACGCCTGTGTAGCTTGGCTGATGGAGGGACAGAGCTCAGGTCGATTTAATATCGAGGATCTCGTCCAGTCCACCTCTGGAGTAAAGCGTATTCATGCGGAGGGTAAACAAGGTTCTAAGAAAGCGAAACGGACATCATCATCATAGCTTGCATTGCGCCGCGATTGTGTATCATGAGCGTGCATTCGTTTCGGTATGTACACATGTACGGGAGGGGAGGTAATAGATACAAGGATTAAGGTTGTACGAGATGACTGGGTATGTGGGATTGGGGATTGTTGTACATGTCTCTGAAGCCGTGAGAAGGGTAATTAGTGTTCATATCGATGACGAGTCCGTGGCACAGGCATTATAGGATCGATCTATCAGTATCCTGTGGGAAAGATTGGAGTAAGGGGAGATATGGATTGCCCAAATAACTGGTCCAAGGTGCCGAGCAGCGCCAAGTGGCCTGCTGTCGGAGTGGATGGTTCGAATGGGTTGGAGAAGACAGGAGAACCCAAGGGAACCAACGCAGAGTCCAGTGATGAATAAGAGTCGATCTCAAAGTCGGTGAACGGGAAGGCCTGAGTGCCAGAAGTGTAGGCACCAAGCATGCATGAATCGACAAACGAGGTAGCTTCGGGCTTGACACCGGAGAAGACACTATGTGCACCCGGCGTCAAGTGAGAAGGAGAGAGAGAGGAGAGGACGTCGTTGTCGTCGGCACTCTTGTTGAGCATCTATGGGGTGATGTGAGTACAGGCAATGGACGCAGAAACCTTGCATCACTCACAGACTCGTTGCAGCTATCGAGGGAGAGATAAGGAATGTCGTTGGTAGCGACAAACTCTCGGACATGGTTGAGCGGGTATGCCAGTTCTGGGGTACGAGTGAACGGCTCTGCAGTCTCGGACCTTTCTTCGGTGGCGAGAAGGACGGGAAGGGGTGTTGCATATTGGGGGAGAGACGTAGAGACCAAAGGCATAGGAAGGGGTGTCGTTTCCTTCCTGGATATCTGCTGTGGGGGAGGGGATTCCCTGCGCGACGGTAAGGGGAGGACAATCAGGGGGTCCGCGGTGAGCGACTCCGAGGACATTTCTTCGGGAACAAGCGCAAAAGCATCACCCTCGGAGAGGGTATTCTTGTGCTCCTGAGCAAGATGGTTGGCGCAGTCGCGGGTGATGACGCCGCCCAACAGCATGTCAGCGACCTTTTTGCACTTTTCATTCTCGGCGTCGGTGCTGCGCTGGGAACGACGCTGAGAGACCTTGGGCTTCTTTTGCGAGGTGGGAGAGTATCTGTACTCGGGGTAGAGCTGAGCGTGGCGGGCTTTGGCTTGTTCGGCCATGCAGCGGAAGGGGGCGCGCTCGGCCTCGGAGAGCTCGTTCCAGTAGCGGCCTGCGATGCGGGAGACATTGCGGTTGTCTCTCTCGATGTTCTTGAGATTATCCTTGTTCCAGAGCCAGGAACGGAAGACCATGAAGGCATTGGGTGGACGGGGTATGTGGCCCTCCTTGCGATTGCGGGTATGAGAAGAGCCAGGGGTGAAGGGGAGATGGGTGAGGAAGGAGGGCGGGGAGACGGAGGAGGGGGTGGTGCAGACGGATGGTGATGGAGGAGAGTGATGTGTGATCTCGACGAGGTCATGATCTGGGACTGTGTCCAAAAGAGGCAAGTGTTTAAGAATGAAGCCGGAGGTACATCTGAGACGAGATGAGTCACCTTGCGCGGGAGGCTTGTGGGAGAGCCGGAGAGACCTGCGGATTTGGCGGAGAGGAGGCATTAGGAACGAATGCGGAGAAGTAGTAGCAACTGCAGTTGTTGTGTTTCTGCAGAACTGTGCGGGGGGGGGGAGGGAACCCCTTTTGAGCAGAGGCCCCGAAATTGAGCTCGTCTGCGAACGGGTCGCCAGCTCTTCACATCGTCACCTCGAGGCAGCCTTGAGGACTCAACGAGGTCGTGCACGTCCAGATCGGGCCAGGATCTGCATCGAGGCCGAATGCGTGCTCTTCTATACCTACCATAAAAGGAAAGTCTTCACACTCGAATGAGGTCACCACAAAGCAATGACATTTTGCCGACGGCACGCAACGTATCTCACAGCTAATCCCCGCCCGCCACTTCTCGTCCTTGCCGTCTCTTCGAACCTGCAATCATCTCACTGCACACACCCAACCGGTCGATTCCTCACCGTCTCTTGGCCGCGTCTCTGCGGCCAATCTCGCGCGCCGCATTGACAGTGTCTGCCCGCTTGATCTTTCCCATCTGCCTTTTCTTCAGCTTGGACGGCTTTGGAAGCCTGAGGATCCATTCTGGGACCGTCGAGCCTGACTGAAGCACCACATTCGCAATCCTTGGAGCCAACCCTTAGCTTTTGTCCCCCCCTGGTAACCCGAACGTGACGTACGATTTTAAATATGGCGCGTCATCGTCCGTAAAATATGTCACTGCCTTGCCGTCACGCCCGGCCCGTCCAGTACGACCTAGCAGGCATCAGCCATCTCTCAGCTGAAACGGAACCGCCGGTCACGCACCAATCCGATGTATGTAGCTCTGCACACTCGTCGGAAAGTCGTAGTTGATGACCTCTCTCACTCCTTTGAAATCCATACCGCGCGCCATGACCTCCGTGCTCACCATCACCCAGCTTTCACCGCCGCGCATACGACTCACAGCATCGTCCCGCTCCTTTTTCGTCATGCCAGCATGTAAACAATCAACATTTGGTATCCCGTTGAGGGTCAGCTCTTGCGCTAACGAGGTGGCCCGAGGTTGGGTAGATGTAAAAATCAGCAATGGCGGATTATAAGGCTGTGCGAAATATGTCAGCAGACTCGGCAGCTTCGAAGCATCGTCAGCGACGTAAGTGAGTGACTGGCTAATAAGTGGAAGTGGCGTATCCCTAGCAGAAATGTCAGAACCATCCGAATTAATAACGTGCCTTGACTGACTTGAGACCAACGATAATGCGTATTGGATTGCGTAGGATTCCCATGGCCAGTTGCTCGGCCCCAGCAGCAAGTGTTGCAGAGAACACTGCTTTCTGAATGTCCGGATGAGTGCAAGCACTGATCACTTCTTGAACTTGAGCCAAGAATTCACTGTCGAGGAGTCGGTCTGCTTCGTCCAGTACGAGATGACGGACACTAAATCGCACTGAGACACACAACTCCGCAATAAAACAACGTCACGAACTTGTTCAAATCAAGATTGCCCTCCTGAATGGATGCAACTAGACGCAAAGGCGTACTGATGATGACATCTCGAAATTTCTCAACAGGTAATGGCACAACAGCTACTTGGAATCACATACCGACTTTATCCCTCACATTCTTGTCGCGGAGGGTGCTGGCCGTAGCCTTGCTGAACAACACCACCCGCCACTTGCGTCCCACTGCTAGCTTCAAGCATTCGTTATGAATCTGATGTGCCAGCTCGCGCGTTGGGGAAAGTACGATCGCACGAACTCCATTTCCTGTCGTGTTCTTTAGACTCGAGAGTGGGGCCCCGAGTGACGACATGATTGGAAGT
Organism: Exsudoporus floridanus; assembly: GCA_038094735.1. Classification (NCBI taxonomy): domain Eukaryota; kingdom Fungi; phylum Basidiomycota; class Agaricomycetes; order Boletales; family Boletaceae; genus Exsudoporus; species Exsudoporus floridanus. The sequence continues at coordinate 23,871 of JBBPUP010000309.1, forward strand.
AGATACGAAAGCGTCTTTCCGGTACCAGTGGGAGAGATGGCAGCAAGATCACGATGCTGTTCCGAGGTTGCGAGTCAAGTAGAGGAAATGATGGCATGTCCTTACCTCTAGTAAAATTGGAATCCCATGGGCTTGTACGCCAGTCGGGTGCTTGTAATGGTTGTCCCGCAGGTTCGACAAGAGGCGATGGGGTATGTTGTACCTGCCTACCAAGTCATCGAAGACGTGAATTGGCGTTGGAACGTCGGAACCTTTGGCTGTCACGCGGACCCTTGCTGGCGAAGCATCGTCCTCGGACCCGTCGTCCACATCATCTACGTCATCATCGAGACTCTCCGTTTCGTGAACAACCTTCCGTTTCTTGTGTTGCGCATCGGGTCGGGGTGGTGCATTCGAGCTGTCGGGGTCCGTGTCGCCCGCTTTCCGTTTCGTTTGTCCTCCTTGAGCGTATTTGAAGAAATCGAGTTCAGGTGGGAGCTTCGAATCCTGGGTAATCGGCGCGTTCACCGACTTTTCAGGCTTCGTGGTATGCTATTTGCGGCAAAAGGTGTAAGAAATACAACCACGGTTTGCTAGTTATATCGGCCACATACTGTGAACAAGTGTACGTCGGATTTGAAGCGCTGTTTGTCGAAACGCGTTCCGCCGCGAGATAGCAGCTGAAATGCTTCCATGAGTGTTGTCCAGTGCAGTGCCGGTGAGATCTCTGGGGGTGTACCTAGCTCGGCAACTTCCGGCCTGCTCCATCACTTGATCGCTGATAACCTCGATAGTATCGCAAGCCCACCTCCCAAAGGCAGGGAATTGATCTGACGAGGTGTCGACTTTCCTGCTCCGTTCACTTACAGCCCGTCACTTCAGCTTCAAGCGGACATGCACTAGTAAACATTTACACTACCGGTCATCAGTGGTGTGTACATTTCGTCATTCAAATGAGAGCTCTGCATCATCTTCTACCACGAAACTCCCAAACATATACTCGTCTGGTTCAGAATCCTCACGCGGCGGCGAGCTCGACACCATAGGACGTTTACGTGAGTGCTCTCCTGCGGTAACAAACCCACCTCCACGAACAGGCCTATTCGCAAAGACCGGCGCGTTGACGAGTCCCGGCCCTTGCGTGAAGAGGCTTTGTCGGTAAGCGAGAGTCTGGTCATACGACGGTGAGACTTGCGTATCAGCTATATCCTTCAGGAACTGCCTGTCAGATTCGCTCTCCACGTCGTCTTCCGAGTGGGAGGATCCTGCACTTTCCTCATCTCCTGAATGCGCGGCTTCGCCATCCAACCATAGATTGTGTCGGATAGAGATCGGCGGTCTACGCCCAGTTTTCTTTGGCTGTAGCGGTGGCGTGGATGCGCGAGGAACTATTTCTGTATCATTGCGTCTCAGTCGGCGTAATGGAGGAGGCGACTGTATATCTGGGACCTCCGGCCTTACCGTCTTGACAATTCGCCGCATACCTGCTGGGCGTACCGCAAATGACCCCTCTGGCATATCTGGGGTAGGACCAGGTGAGGGTCGAGTAACTCGGGGAGGGGTGGAAGGTGGCTCGTCTCTCATGGGCAATTCCATCGCCTGCGGAGATGGGGTAGCTTTCACCTCCGTTATTTCGGCGATACTGTCATCCGCTTCCAAAACACTTTCGCCCTTGAGACGCAGCGAGGGTGGAGTGTTGTGCTTTGTTTTTA
>JBBPUP010000310.1:0-28438 GCA_038094735.1 Exsudoporus floridanus
CACTCGTGCGCCACGCACACTTCCCAGGGATTGGGATGAAGCTTTTGCTCCCAAAGCTCACTTCCCGTTTGAAAACGTACCAGGATCAGGCTACCGAACTTGTCGTTCCTAGACCTAAGTTGGAAATTCCCGTTGAACATGGCAGTGACATCACCCAGGCTTACTTCTGGCCTCGAGTCGGCAAATTCTTTAAAGAGAAGGATGTGATTGTTGCGGAGACGGGTGCGTGACTAGCATCCATATTTATATGGACCGAGCTTAGTACAGTGCTAGGAACTTCGAGCTTTGGCATCTTAGATGTCCCGTTACCTAGACAATCCCTTTTTGTGAGTCAGATACTATATGGCAGCATTGGCTGGACTGTCGGTAAGGGACTAGAGCAAACTTACGTAGGTAGTGAGGTAACCTTTGGATGCCATAGGGAGCACTCTAGGAGCAGCCCTTGCCGCCCGTGACAGAAAACTCGGCCGTGTTATTCTCTTTATCGGCGACGGCAGCATGTATGCCCAACCGTTTTCGTGTTGCTTGTGCGCTAATGAATCTCCAGGCAACTCGGCGTCCAGGAGCTCTCCACTATGATCCATCATAAGCTTACCCCGATCATTTTCCTTCTGAACAATAGCGGCTACAACATCGAGAGGAGCCTCCATGGCATGAATAGGTGAGTGATATTTTCCTTTTTAGCTCCCATCCAATGTTGACTCGCCGATAGGAAGTATAATGACATTGTTGACTGGTCAGTGACGATATCCTTCGGATCACGTGTCGGGGTGTTGATGAGAGCATCAGGAAATGGACGTCACTTCTGACGACCCTCGGGGATGTCGATGGGACATTGTCGAAGTCCTATACTGTCTGCGACAAGGCTGGATTGGAGAAATTGTTGGATGATTCCGAATTCTCCAAAGCAAATAAAATACAGCTTGTGGAGGTAGTCATGGGCAAGTATGATGTGCCCCGCGCACTCAAGTTGGCTTCCGAGCTGTCGAAGAAATATGCAGAGAAATCAGCGAAGCAATTGTGAATTCGCTGTGACACTTTTCTTTCACCATGTATGTCAACTGAGGGCTGTATGAGTAAACTGTTCTGTAACAACTTGTCTGTAACTGTTGGTAACTAGCACTCGGAGCAATATTTCAAATTATCGTGTTCACGTGACTGAACGCGCTCGATACTTAAGGCCCCGCTGAACATTGCAACCTCTGTTTGACCCCGCGTCGCATTCGCATCCGTACTGCGGTCTCTGCGGGGACGTCGCGTTTCTCTATTGTACTAGATTCCTCCTCCCATCTGCTGACTGCTGCATTGAATCATTATAGACCTTTCGGCCGACGACCGGCACTATGACCCACAAATCTGAGGAGATACCTCGCCGGCTAGGCAATTACTGGCTGCACTCGCGATTGGGATCCGGTTATTCTGGTGAGCTAGTAGTCTCCTTCCCCGGCTCCATTGTTAATCCAAAGGGACGTAGGCTCGATCTTCAGTGCCAACCACGTGTACAGTGGAGATTGGGTTGCACTCAAGGTGCAAGACGTCAATCACGAGTGCCCCACTAACCAATACGAAGAATATTTCTATCCACTCCTACAAGGCGGGGAAGGCATGCCGAGTCTACTCGCCTCTGGAGTGCAAGGGAAATGGCATTATCTTGTCATCAGTCTGCTTGGACCAAGCTTAGATAGTATTTACCGAAACAACAACAAGAAGATGTTCGATTTGCGAAGCGTCTGTTCGATTGCTTACCAAGTGGTACTGTGACACCACCGGACATCTCCATAGCTTATCCATTGATCAAGTTTCATTGTAGATATCACGGCTCCTGACAATGCATCAACGGGAAGTCCTGCATCGCGATATTCAACTTGGAAACTGTGCGCTTGGTTATGCACCCAATGACACTCTAATCTACATGATCGACTTCGGATTCTCCAAGCGCTATATCGATCCGGTCACTCGCCGCCACATCCCTGACTCGAAGCAGAAGAGAGATTTTCTCGGGAATTATTGGTTCACATCAGTCGGCGTCCACTGTAAAGGCAAGGGTCAGTGTCTCAGACTCTTACCGGTCGATACTTCTCCATGAATTACCCTGCAGTTCCGTCTCGTCGGGACGACCTCGAAGCCGCCGCATTGATGTTTATCCATCTTCTCACTCCTGGTGGACTTCCGTGGACTCGGAATGGTGTACCCAAAACGGATGAGCAGCACAGGCGTATAAAGCGTGCCAAACAATTAGCTCGTCCAGAGGAACTTTGCCGTGGGATGCCCTCCGAGTTTGAAGAATTCCTGAGGTATTGTCGACGATTGAAATTTGCTGAACGACCTGATTATGAGTACTGGATGAACGAGTTCCAAGAACTCGCTCGTGAGAACGGGTTTACGGACATTGAAAAATTTATCTGGCCACCGCCGCCCCAGCAGGTACGGTTTATTACAGGGCGTGATCTTATTTCGAATGAAAGAATATCATTTCTAGGCAAAATCAGTCTCACGAAAAGCATCTAAACGTCCTGCACGCACTAGTTCAGGGTTGGAGGATGTACTCCAGGATCTCGCCAAGCTCCGACTCAATCACCGGCCACCCCTCGCTAGTCAGACGAACACACCCACGCCGAATACATCGGCAACGAAGCCAAATGATGCGAAAGATGAGAGCGATGTCATTGATCTGGCTGGTGATTCCGCGGTAAGGCGCCGAACTGTGGAACAACCGAAAAACTTGCCACGTACACCTGTACGCATCAAGAAATCAGAACGACTCCGTCAGCTTCAGGTTGCAGTGTCGAAATCTACGAATAACAGTGCTTTGTCAAAGATTGTGGCCGAGTTTGCCACATTCCTCAGGGAGACTGGAACGTCGAAAACGTTAACTATAGACGGCTTCTGCTTCTTGGACGCCCTGTACAAGCAACTCGGTGACCCGGCAGTGGTCGTGCAACCGATGCGGACATCACGAACTCGGAGTACCACTCTAGATCAAGTCGCCGATGCCGATACTGCCGGGGAGAAATTCACCGTGATTGTGAGGCTGAAAGAAGGGGTGGCAAGGGCATCGGACAATAAAGTGCTTGCTCAGATGGTAGCAGACTTTGGAACTGTGATGAACAGGAGCAGTAGCCGGACGATTACCAAGGACGGTTTTGCTTTCCTAGAGGGTCTAGCAGCACGATTGCAAGCACTGGGCTGATCTTGATATGGCTAGTAACTGTCACATGCCCCCTCCATAGCATCATCTAATCCTGTCGTTGAGTTGATTCTGAAACGCTGTGGTTTGATTCATTTCGGTTCGCTAGTTGTGATGTAAAACCCCAAAGTTTTCACCTGTCAATCAGGTCAGTTCGTTTTAACAGTCAGCATGGTTGCTAGCTCTCCTTTTCAAAGCTTGGGTTTAGTCTAGTACTTCGCTGAAAGACAAGTACTGTGTATCACGATGGCCAACGCCGTCTGCTTGGATCAAGCAACCACAAAAGTATTTATTGGACAATGGACATGGCCACGTGCCAGCCCGGCCAAATCCGGTCCTTGTATTTTTCCCCAATAAAATGGCCTCACTCCAGAATTCATTTTACCTCCCGCCTGCCTTTTCGTTTCGACCACCTTCTTTTGTTCGGACCTGCTGGGATAGACCGGAAGATCTCTTACGTCGACCACGATCACCATGAGTGTTAAATCGAACGATGGCGTGACCACTATTCAGCAAAACGAAGTGATTATTCCCGACCTCACTATCAAAGACTTGTTGAGCGCCATCCCGTAAGTTCGCCCCTGCTCCTCAGTCTTCGACGGCGCCTAGCTAACCTTGTTGCAACGTAAAGTGCGCACTGCTTCAAGCGTTCTGCCATTCGGTCGTCACTCTACATGTATGCCAACCACTTTTTCCCCCGCTCCCCGAGGCTGACGCGTGATTTTCGTGGCAGCGCGTGGGACTGCCTCGTCATTGGCGGTATCTACAAAGCTGCAACATTCCTTGATGCCTTCATTACTCCGGAGGCCATCAAGTTGCCTCACCCCCTTCTTTATCAGGTAGCGCGGTTCTCGCTGTGGTCTCTGTACGGTTTCTGGTCCGGTCTTTTCGCCACTGGTCTCTGGGTCGTGGCACATGAGTGCGGCCATCAAGCGTTTTCCGAGTCAAAGTTGATCAACAATAGCGTGGGCTGGGTACTTCACTCGGCGTGCGTGGTTTTGTTTCTTTTTTTTTTTTTTTTCCTTTTCAGAATATCACGTGATTTACATGTCTGTTCTGCATTTGAAATTTCAGATTGGGCGTTCCATATCACTCTTGGAGAATCACGCATGCCAAGCACCACGCATCAACTGGTCACATGACTCAAGACCAAGTCTTTGTCCCGAAGACTCGTTCCCAGCTCGGTTTACCTCCCTTCGATCCCATGCATGAGAACATCCTTGGCTCGAGCGTGGGCGACAAGGTTAAAAAAGAGCTCTGGGATGCTCTTGGTGATTCTCCGATTGGCGCTACTCTCGGTGCTGCTGGTTATCTCGTGCGTTTCAAACGCCAGATCTTTATCGTGTATACTCATCTTTCCATTAGCTGGGAGGTTGGCCAGCATACTTGATCCGCAATGCTTCTGGTCAAAAGCGATACCCTGCTGGCACAAACCGTGAGTGGACACTCCTCTGACCACGAGCACTTCCATCGAGTCCGATTAGACTTCAATCCAAAAGCTGCCATGTTTGCGCCCCACCAATCTGGCTCAGTCATCCTATCTGATATCGGTGTTTTGTTCTGGTTGGTCGGAGTGACTGGGTCTATCTACACATTTGGTTTCTGGAATGTCTTCCGCCTCTACCTCGTCCCTTACTTATGGTGAGCCTCTATATACCCATAGTCCCCATTCACTGATCAATCATCTTAGGGTAAACCACTGGTTGGTACTGATCACATTCCTCCAACATACGGATCCCCTTCTCCCTCATTACCGTGCCTCAGAGTTCACATTCCCTCGTGGCGCTTTAGCTACACTCGATCGCAGTCTCTTAGGTGACTGTGGCAAGGTCATGGCTTGGATTGGGGCCCACGCAACTCATGGTATCTCCGAGACTCATGTCGCGCATCATGTTTCCAGCAAGATCCCGCATTATAATGCGTAAGACCCGATTGTTGCCTTAATTCACAATGCTCACTCTCCTCGCGTAGATGGGAAGCTTCCGACGCTCTTCGTCAGCGTTTAAAACAAGCAGGCATCGTTCTTAACGGAGCTCCTGGCGGGTGGAGAGAAGTGTACCGCGTTTTTAAGGAGTGCAAGGTATGATCGGATGTTCGGTCTCGTTTGCCAGATGCTGAGAGACATTGCAGTTCGTTGAGGATGAAGGGAACATTATTTTCTACAAGAACGCCCTTGGCCTGGCTGCCGGTAGACCCAAGGTCACGGACGATACCGCGAGTGACTCTGGTGTGGAAGTCGACAAGTTCTAGACGAGAAGCTACGTTCTCGATAATATTATCACAGAATCTCGACACCCCTTTACATATAGATATCACGACTTTTTGCCCTATTCTCTGGGGACCTGTCGTGTGGCTTCATACCACCCTACTTGTAATGACCCGACCCACATGACATTTGTCAGAATCGCACCGGCCACACGTACTAGAAGGTACCCCTGGAAATGATCGTCTATTATCCATATATCTGTCCGTGCTCTCGATATCTGGTCGGACAGACTTGACCTACGAATCGAAATTTGTGTTTAATAGAACAACCTTACACATGATCACGAAAGATGGATATCTCTGGTATTCTTGGTGTTCGACTCGTAGCTCACTTATGCGACATAGGGATGTGCATCCGAAGGGCGAGAGCATCGTCTGTGATGAAGTCTTGGTCCCGGTTAGATGTACACCGCTTTTCTGGCGAAAAACATAGCCCTAGTTGCGGTGATATGGTAGCTTCGGAGTTGTCGTAGTCAGGGTGAGCTGAAGAGTCCTTGACCGGTTCCCCATCCAGTGATTATCGCACCTGCACGTGATAGTTGGAGGCGAGCGAGACATGTAGTATCCGAGTGCCCCCAGTTGGAGATTCCAAGTCGCACAGGCGGGAATGGTAGGCTATGCGTACTGACCCGAATTGTTAATAAGCTGCCGATCCGGGAACTGGTTAGGCCAGCACTGCTTCCGATTAGGAAAGTACATCTCGGAGCCTCAGAATGACCGCTGCAGTTCCTCAGAAACGTGGGGATACTACTACCAAGTCGAGCAGCTACAGCTTTGATAGATATTCGATAATGGTTTCCATAGTGCTGGCATAGTCCATCAGTCAATCAACGATCACCATCGAGTTTGGTAAGTTCTAATTATCCTGTGCGCTCGGCGGTTGTCTCTTAGAAGAGTTGTCCGTCACGCTGCTGGAAGTTAATTTTCCAGAGTGAGACCAACAAGGGCTTGACCTGCCATCGATGGCAATACCGGCAGTGTCCCTGGGCCTGAAATGTGAAATGAATCAATTGCAAGTTTGTAATCATATAATAACCCGATGATACTCTCTCGCGGGACATCCGCTTTTCCATTTCCCCAGTCGGTAGGCTGTGTAAATTCGTAGGGATATAACAACGTAGACAGTGACCCACATGTGTGAATTACAGGGCCAACAGTATAACCATATGCCCAACTAAATTTCGAATCCCGCTTCATAACAAAGAACCAAACCTTTGATTCTCAGACATGGACTCCAGCTGTCGCTTTAACCTATTTCATCTCTCGTCTGCACTCGGAAACTCCCAATAATCTCATCTCGGAAGCCGAGAAAGATGTCGGGAGCATTTTGTAGGTTCTGGCGGTCGGCCGGGTACCTCTAGCAGTCCAACCGAGTGGACCTCACTGAGCTCCTCAATCCGGCTGTGGAACCCCACAACACGTTCAATGCAGTAGATCAGGTCATACACGAGGCCGAGATAGATGCAAAGAACATGCAAGATGAGAATTGACTGAGGTGTTGATGGTTCCAGTGGTGATGCACCCGTCAAAGTCTGACGCGATGCCAGTGGGTGCGTTCGGGCGGGAGACACGAGACTGGGGATGCAGAGTGAAATAATTAGTCATTATCCTCATAATCAGGATCACCGTCATAGTAAGTACCCCATAGAACACCACTATCAGAGGAACATATTTGAATCTGAATGCTCGCACTTTTTCTCTTGATGACGAATCTCTCGCAAACCCCATACTCCCTTTGTTCGATACCCCAAGGGGTAGGGTCGACTGTGAGTAACTGATCATTGTCGTCTTGTCCCAAGCGCATCAGTTATTGATCATCGCCTTCTTGGTACGTGTTTGCACCTCATAGGGCGTAACACACAGCGCACTGATCCCAAAGTGGTTCTCTAGCCGGGCCCACACAGCAGTTCGCGTATAAAGCAGTGTTTCGCATGTTCAGCTCAGGCAGGCTCCCGGTTGACCTGCCCCCGTCCCTTTTCTTTTCGTTCTTTTTTTCTTTCTGTCGGGCTGGACCCCGTGTCTCGTTTTTCTTTTTGACACTTTCCGTACCTCATACATTCACTTCGAAACGGTAAACCCGCTCCGATGTCCATTTCATTCGTTACTCCCACAGAAGCACTTTTGGAAGTTGCCAAGCAGCACCCGTCCTTGGTTGCTGTTAGAAGCGGAGGGGATGAATAGTCCTATGTAGCCTTGTAGGCACGAGTCAGGCAGCTCGCAAATGGGGTTCATGGTCTTGATGGTACAAGGAATCCTATCGGCCTTTATATGGAGTAAGCACACTCAACGGTGTTTTGTTTAATCGTTCGTATCTAATTTGGCCGTCCAGTCTCGAGGTCGATTTTGTTTCCGCGGCTCACGCTATCTGGCTTTCAGGACGTATAGTCGTTTTCTTATCCTCGAAATGGACACCAGACGTCCTTCAGATTGTTCTCGAGCGCGCTGATGTGCATCCCATTCTTTTTGGTTCATCGGAACCGCCAGCTGTACTTGGAATTCGTACCGTCTCTACTTTCAGCCTCGTCGACTCCCAAGCCACGTACTTCCTCCGTGGCCCGAAGAGGTGGTTGAAACGGTCTCCCTAGTTTGTTCCATCACTCCCACTAGCGGTAGCACAGGCGTCCCAAAGAGTATTGTGTACCCCATGCGCAGAGTCTTGCTATGCTTTCTGAAGAGTCTCCAGCACACTTCAAACCTATGGATGGCCAATGGCTACGGGGTGACGCGGTCAGTGTTCACTTGATCAAATCGGCGGTGGACGCTGACTCGACTGCCAAGCCAGACGTTCTTGCGCCCTCTTTTCGAGATTCGTCGCTTCATGTTCAACAGGACAACATTATACCTTGATACGTCCTCTTCTGTCGTTGGCCAGTGCATTACATTATACACAGAACTTGAGTCATCTCGCACCTTTCAGAAGATGCGAGTACACTTTACACCCAGCGTTTTTCGTGCGTTCACTGAGCATGCGCAAAATGCGCACGGGTAGATTCAGGCTTTCCCGTGGCTTCAACCGTGTCTATTGGATGATGATTGATGGTGAAGCACTTGACGTTCGTGACCTCGAATTGGCTAGTGTCATATTCCCTAGTACGACAATCGCTTGCAATTATGCGATTAATGTTCTTTTCTTCTGAAGTCTTCTCATTCCACATTTTGTTAAACACCCGTACAGTGCCCCGAGGTCGGTTTTGCGGGCATTTCGCAAATGGTAGTTCGCCGCACCGACCCCATCCCGTCCACGATTTCATTCGGGCCTGCACCGAGTTGTACGGATATTGTCCTTTTCGATGAGTCGCTGGCTATCATTCCCCGCGGTGGAGATGGCACAACTGGGATCGTTGGGTTGATCACGAACCAGGGCGCAACCTGTTACCTCGACAACGAAGAAGCATCCCGGCATACGTTCCGTCCATGGGCCGGGGATGACATACTCCTTTATACGGATGACATTGGTTGTATGCAAGCTGATGGTACCATTGTGATCCGCGGTCGTAGCTCGCGCAATATCGAGACCAATGATTTGTCTGTGGATCTCGATTGCGTCGAGCGTGCATTGGCCCCTGCCTTTGCCGACAAATCCCTCAACGTCACAAGTTTCAGGCTTGTGAAGTCAAATACAACCGAGAGGATCGTCCTGTTCGTCAGCCCTCCGGCCACTGATGCTATGATCATCCCGAAGCGCACCCACGAGCACCTGTGGGTCTCTCGCAACGATGATCCGTTCGTTGCATCCCGGAGATGCCCTTTAACGCTACACACGAGATCGATCTTGTTGAGCTTCAGAAGATGGTCGACCCCACGGAAACACTTCCTAATGACCAATTTGCTGATGTTCAGATGACCTTTCCCCCATCCGAGGTCGATGTGCTCGCCGAAAAAATTGCAACCGAGGTTACGAAACTGTCCGAATCTCCTGCCATTCCGACGGATTTACCTCTTCTTTATTCCGGTATCACCTCGATCACCATAGTTCGCCCGCACTTCTGGTTGCGATCCGAATATGAGTACCTGGAGCATATGGACCGTCTCTTCGATGAGGAGGTTACCGCTCAAGCGATTGCTTCGGAGATTCTGGGAAATAAGGAAGAGGTAACTGAGGAGGTCGTGATTGCCCCTACTAGCCCTGCCAGCCAGGTTACCGCGGTTGGCGATGAGAATATCGACATCCTCGTCTCTGAGAAGGTTCCGGACCACCCAGTCAAGACTATCGCTACAACTTCTCTCGGAATCGTCGTCAACAAGAAAACTCGAGATTATCCGTTCGAGAAGGAACATGAACATAATCCCACTCACGCGTTCGATCGCCGGGGAGGTACACCGATCATCATGCGACCTTCCGTTGAAACCACCTCGCCCGATACTGTCGATAATACCGCCACCCACCAAACACTACACCCTACCCCGTATACGTTTCTGTTTTTATCGTGGATGACGCCGTTGCTCTGCTTGGGGTCAAAGAGGCCGTTGTTGGAATCGGTAGTTATGTTCGTTTCCGGCTTACCTGTACATCACATTGAATGTAATTCTTGTTTTCTTTCTCCCTGTAGGATCTGCTCCCTCTGAGACGGAGCGACGAGGCAAACATGGTGGAACGTTGGGTGGAGCCTTTCTGGATTCAATTGCGAGCATGGCTCTTCGAAAGGAATCATAAGAACCCTGAATTGTTTGGAGCGATCTTTTTCGCCGCCAATAGCTTATGGAAAGTATCATCTCCGTTTATATGTGAGCCAAATCACTTTACCGATGAAAATAATAGGATGATTTCTGGAGTTCTCTGGTCCTTGTCCATCTGTTCAGCCATCCTTGCCCCCCTAACACTACAGTAAATCATTATGGCGGCGGAAGCTCCTCCCCCACCCATTGCCAACGCCACGGCGCTTGCGGGATGGGCCTCAGTTATCAAATCCGACACCGGTGGATTCCCACTGATCATCTACGATACCTATGCTTTGGGCGGTATCTTGATGGGACTCAAGTTAGCCTTCACGCTCTGTGGACGCTCTTCAGACCAGCTTGTAAAGCGCATGGCCTTGGATGTTAAGACAGCTCTCACAGCAGCCGTTTATAAGAAGTCGCTCCGCCTTTCTGCGGAGAGCAGTCAAAAATACGACAAGGGCACATCATGAACCTTGTCAATGTCGACTGTGAATCCGTCTCCAAAGCATGGGAGCTCTTTCACCAAGTCTGGAATATTCCCCTCCAGTTGGTTACCGTCACAGTCTTTCTATCTCATTTACTTGGCATCTCTGCTTGGGCTAGCGTTGGCGTCCTCCTACTCTCTTTGTTTCTCCTCATCGTGGTCGTCCCTGTGTTCATGCGCACAGCCGCTCCTTGGTTTATGGGACTTGGTGATCGTCGCCTCAAAATCATTGTGAAGTCTTGAACGGTAAGGCTACTTTGAAAAATTATCATTGGTTTATCAACTATCATGCACCGACTGAGCGACAAGAACCTGCAAGAGTGCGACAAGGTGTTGGTGATGGAACAAGGTGTGCCGATCAAGTATGCTTCACCCCGAGAGCTTTTCACTCGACCCGACTCCATGTTTGCAAAATTGATGGCTGCTGCGAGAAACAGCCATTAGCCGTAACCTGTTGTATGTAAAACTTCTCCACACATTACAGGTTCTTGCGATTCTCAAATTTGATAACGGATCAAGCTCGAGTTCGGACAAAAGGAGGTTCAGCTGTTGATGCAAACGATGCCTCGACGGAGCACATATATCATGGAGAATATTTCTTAAAAGAGACGCTGCACACCCCTGAGTCAGCCAGAGATCAGCATGGTCGTCTCTGCGTTGAAACCGTCTTTCCCTGAAAGCCAGACTAGAATTGTGCAAAGGGACATCGACCTTGTACTCAGTTCGATTCCCTTGGAGTCAACATGGATCCGAGATCAGGTCTTCAAGAAGTTTGAAGAGATTAAGGTCCGAGAGCTGAGCCATGTGGCGGATCATCACCTTCTCGTTCCGGACGGGGCTTGCGACGAAATCTGAAGGACGGAATGCTCAGAGTCACTTGGCCTGCATCGGATCGCTACAAGGTTCTGAAATGGAGTGTGACACGATGGGTAACTGGCAGCAACTGGCACTGAACAGGCAAGCGCGAAGAAGTAATCACGTGGCATGGGACTCTGTTCGGCAACTCCGCCGAGTTCCGGCAGTGACCTAAATACTTTACTGTTCCCGGTGACCACCACAGTCAAGGATGAGACCTTCTGCTGTACGCCTACTCAACATCCTCGTCCCAGTGAAGCGGTAAATCATGCACTCATACCTTATTCAAGGTCCTACTCACTCCACTTGTATCCGAAGAGCAGTAGACTATGCCGTCAAGATCCGCGTCAACCCAGAGCAGACTGGCATTGACCTCAACGTCAAACACTCGATGGTGCGTCACCTCCAACGCCGCCCTATTTCATATAACTTTCCATACAGAACCCGTTTGACGAGATCGGTGTGTCCTCCCTTGACCCGCTCTTCCACACCATTTCTGATGAACGCCTACTCAGCGGTGGAAGAGGCAGTCCGGATACGAGAACGCCTCAAAGACGCCGTCAAGTCTATCAAAGTCGTCACTATTGGCCCCCCGAAATCCTCCGAGACCCTCCGGACAGCGCTCGCCATGGGTGCTGACTCGGCCATCCACGTCGAGATCCCCGAGTCGGCGCCCTCCCCCGAGCCGCTCGGCGTCGCCAAGGCTCTCAAGGCAGTTATCGAGCGCCAACCTGACGGCGTCGATGTCGTCATTATGGGTAAACAAGCCATTGACGACGATGCGGGCCAAACGGGCCAGATGCTCGCTGGTCTCATGGGCTGGGCGCAGGCAACGTTTGCGAGCAAGGTTGGCGTCGATGCAGTACAAAAGGTGGCGCATGTCACTCGGGAGATAGATGGTGGTTTGGAAGAGCTCCGGTGTAAGCTTCCTCTCGTGGTCACCACTGATTTGAGGTGAGCATCTTGAAGGGCACTGGAACTAGTAGACTGACTCGTCGCTCCTAGATTGAATGGTACGTGCTAGCTACATATGTGATGTGTGTAGTTCCTTCACGTCATTTATTATTCTCAGAGCCTAGATATGCATCTTTGCCTAACATCATGAAAGCAAAGAAGAAACCCCTCGAAAAATTAACACCTGCAGATCTTGGCGTTGACTTTATTCCTCGCTTAGAGACCATCAAGGTCACTGAGCCTCCAAAGCGCGTTGGTGGTGGCAAAGTGCGTTTTTCCTCATATTTTGTTCGGGTAGTTCATTGATGCATCGCTGTTGACAGGTGGAAAACGTTGACCAGCTATTAGCGAAGCTTAAAGAGGCTGGGATCACTGCGAGGCGGGCATGAGTAGCTACATAGACCTAACCGCGTGTATACCCGTTGCCTTGCTAAAGTCAATCACCACCGGGTTGCGTCAAACGAGAAAAAAAAACATAAGTTATTGATTCAAGGGTCCTTCGTGACGACCGTCCCCCGAGATAACGGTACACAAGAAAACGGTGAAAAAATTGAGCGAGGGAAAATGTGATTGCGCCATGTTTGTAGGTGAGCGGGAACGAGTGTGCTGTACTAAGCAGCCAATATATATATGAGCAGTTGAGGCACTGACAAGCGACGGAGTGCAAAATCTGGAAGGCAAGGAAACGGGAGGAGATGAGAACAGACAACATGCTACAGCTAGGGGGTCTTGATCGATTTTCTGTTTATGTGAAGATGCGGAAATGAATGAAGGAATGACTTTTGGATGCAGAATGAATGGTGATACGTGTGAATGCGCAAGTTTAGCGGAGCAGCTAGGTGTCATGCAATAGCCGGTCTGGTGATGCTGCAGAACTAGGGCCTGTATTCTCATTACCAACACCCTGATAGTGGAAACGATCGTTCAGCACCGGTATGCATTGCTTACCACACGGGACAAACCTTCGTTCGACATGCAGGGCAATTATTACGGCCTGTCTCAAGCCATCTGTCCACGCAGCCTTGGTGGAATGTATGTTTACATGTGAGCACTCGCAAGTCATCCTCTAGGTTGTAGTCGTCGAGACAGATGAGACACTAAAGTAAAGGTCAATAATAATTCTGCTTCTTTGAGAAAATACGTACTCTGTCGATGCAGTTGCTCGCGACGCGCCCCTGTTTCTCGTATTCTTTAAGCATCGATGCTTGGATAATTTCAAGCCCAGACTTCTCAATATCTTCTTTAGATACAGTTGGAGGCTTTACTTGTCCTAACAACTCGGCAAGCTCCCTATCCGTCCCAGTAATGTGAATATCCAGTCCAAGAGAGGCGCGGGAAAATGAAGGACTCACCACAATGCCTCAAAAGAATCCAAATTGCCACCTGTAATGATCTGGTGGTCAGGTGGGTAATACCCTACCAAACGCACACATCAGCGACGACGGCAAAAAAAGCGACCTAACCGCGTACCCCCAATGACATAAATCAAGAACGTCCTCGAACCAGGGGTCTCTTGCGGCTGTGGGCTGGTGGCATCCGTGTTTCTCCTTGAAGGCCTCAAATTCCTAATCGCATTAGCAGCACGAGTTTGCCACGTTCGTCCACGGGCCGGTTGTTGACCGCTCTGTTCTTGTCGGGTGGTATTCGAGGGGTTTGGGAGGTGACGGAATTCGGCTGGCTCAGGAATATGTAGAGGCATCGACATTGGTTGTTCCAAACCGTCAAGGTCCATACCTTCCACGTCTTCATCGTCTATTGCGGGTGTGTGGTTTGCGTTTTGAGGCGTATGTGGAGGCTGTCTGTCCATGTTTACAGACTGCAGTCCAACCACGATGACAGGAACAACAACGTTACTACGGGGTTCTAGGGGGTTGGTGCTCGTGTTCGCGTTCGTGGGAGGGTTGGAATCTCGACCACTTGTCAACGGGGGTGTACTAGTACCCTGATTGGTGATAGACTCAGGCATGGTGGATGTAGCAGCGGAAGGCCTCGGTGCTGGTTGCGCCAGCCCACTATGTACGCCTGGGACTTGAGCCATCCCACGTGGCGTAATCACTTCATGTTGCTGGTTCTGGTCTGTAGTGCGTGCCCAGGGAGATGTAGAAACGTGACTCGGACCTTGTGGTGGAGTGCGAAAAGCCGATTGTGATGACGATCCTTGTTGTCCTCCTTGTTGTCCTAGATTTGGGGATGCTATTGCTGGGAATCGGTACATTCTCCACCAGTTAATACCCCCTCCAGGTGTGTGCTCGGTTCGTGAAGCAGAGCTTGGGGTGAATGGTAAACGGAAAGGCATCGGCGAATCTCCTGGGATTGCGTTTGTCGAGGGTGGGCTCTGTGTGGTTGCCTCAGGACCCGAAGACGGAGGCAACGTTGAAGTCGATGATTGTAAAGGGACCTCTGTAGTTAACGCCGACCCTTCTGGCAATGAAATGGAAGTGTTAGACGTCAAAGGACCAGACTGGGACGACGTTCCTAGAAGGAAAGATTCCCCTCCAGTCCTGGTCACTGGTACATTTGAAGGATCCCGGGCGTCAAGTGGCAGCACAGCAGTGACCCCCGGAAAGGTATGACCAGCTTCTGTTTCCACCCTGTGCCCCGCAGCCGAATCCTCTAGGCTGTGCACCACGTCTAATGCGGCCCGTTCTCCTTCTGAGGGGTTTAAATCGTCCACTAAAACAGGGATACCCATTCCAACGGCAGCACTGGAAGAGGCGTGCGCAGCATCGACGTCCCCACCCTTATCGTTATCTTCGGCGAAATCAATCTCACCGTCGGTACCCGAAATTATTGCCGTAGATATTGATTGTGAGGGTGCTGTGTGAGGCGGAGATATACCACAAGCGCGGAAAGAGGAAGATGATCCAGGTCTGGTTCTTACACCGAACGGAGAATGGATACCCGAACCAAGGGCGGAGAGAGCTGGAGATGTACGCCCACTAAACTGTTCGTGTGCGGTATGCATGCCCCCTTCATCGCCCTCTTCATCCACGTCTTCTTCACAGTCGGGTTCGTCGTCGCCGTCACCATCGAGATGCCCGGTCTCAAACTCCTCAGAGTCGGAATCAGAGAGACTCTGTAACTCGGGAATGGGTTGATCCTCTTCTGCATCCTCAGCAGTCTCATCAGCGTCGCGCGGCAGCTCTCCGGGGACAAATGGTTCCTGCTCTTGCATCAACGTAGCCCTAAGATCGGTTTGCAGATCCATGAGGAATCGCTCAAAGCTGTCGGGTGGAGGAAGCGATGGTGGTTGTCCCTCCCTGTCTCCAGTTAGAACATCCCCGTCATCAGACGTCGCAAGCTCCGGGGTGTTGGAGTTTGCAGAAGCGGCAGTAGATGGAGTGTTTGCTGTTGTCCCACCAAGCCCAAGCCCAAGGTTGAACGCCCTTGCCATCTCGGCAAGCATGATCTCGCGGGGGTCGCGGGGTCGCACAACGTCCGACAACTGAGACGGCACACTTTGCCCTAGACCTGAGGGTGAACTGGCGTCATTAGAGTGATTCAAGTTATGGGCTCCACTTCCGAGTCCAAGTCGGTCTCGAAGACTACTCCATACATGCCTCATTCGTCCTGCATCCGAGGTCGGCGTTGGGGAAAGTGGGCGTTCAGACGGAACATTAGAATTTAAAGCTGTAGGTTGAGGGTTGGAGTTGGAAGACGGTGGAGACTGGGAGGTTGTGAGTCCCGAAGAGAATATGGGTTCTGATGAACCTGTCAATAGGGATGCAGCGGTTGCTGCTGCTGCGACGCTGTTTAAAGTGAAAGGTTGAGAAAAAAGGTGACGTGGTGAATGGCAGGTGTTTAAAAAAGGACATACCTCAATAAAGTTCCCAAGACATCGATACTGCTCGCAGAGAGACCGGATGCACCGACTGGTCCCTGTGCCATTGATATCCCATGTGGGTATGTGTGTGTGCGATCCTCCTCGCTGTCCTCGGCTGCGCCGCTAGCATTCAATGTAGCTTGTCGACTCTGAGAGTCAGTGTTTGAGGTGCCGATCGTGGACTCTGGGGGATGCGAAGAAGGCGCCCCGGGTACCATGCTGGTAGGGCGCGGCAAAATGCCCGAAAGAGGGTTGTGCGAACTAGTTCCGGGTGGTACGGAGGAAGGTCGTATTGAACTGGTGTCGAAAGTGGTGCTGGTGTTTGAGTTTGAGGTATCGTTGGTCGTTGGGGGAGTCGAATTAGATGTCGAAGTGGGACGCTCTGAAGAGCGAGGAACATCTGTCGTATGTACAACACCTTGAACTACGACGAGAGTTCCGGGAGGTGGGAAAGGTCGGGGACTAGTGTTCACTTGTTGGGTTGGTAATTGTGGTGGGGGCGGGGGCGCGGGTGCTGATGGGAGAGGGACGAAAGACCGCTCTGACTCCTGTGTTGGTGGCGGAAAAGGTGGGGGTTGACGAGGAGAGGGAGGGACCGTTGAGGCGATGACAACTTCGTCATCGTCATCGTCAGCATAATCTCCGGCGGCTCCTGATTGGGCAGGAGGGGGAACAGTTGACGAGGACGGAATGAGGCTCTCGTTGTCGTCTTCGTTGACGTCCTCGATGTCAGGGACATCTTTCGCCTTTTCCTTTCCCTTTGCGGATGCAGCCGGGGAGTCACCGTGGCTGTCGGGCACGCGATGTGTGATGACCCCAAATTCGTCGACGTCACGATCGACCTGGTGCTCGTCATGTTCCGTCAAGGGGTTCGTACGTTCAGAAATGACTCCTTCTGTGTTGGCCGGGACGTTGTGCCTACGCGAGAGCCACCAGCGGCGCTTCTTTCCTCTGAGCGTCTGTTCGGCTTGAGTCGGTAGGGTAAGGGAGGAAAACGGACGCGATCCTAAGGACGGCTTTGGGAGAGACGATAGAATACGGCGAGGGAGAGAGCGACGAGCTCTGTGTATGTTGTTTGCATCTCCTGGAGTAGGCACAGGCGCTGACGTTGGCGATGGAGGGGGGGTTGGACGACGAGAGAGAGACTGGCCCATGGTGGCGTGAAGGGAAAGGAGAGCAAGAAGGTTGAGTTTCACAGAAACTTTTACTGCAGGCTGAGCTGGATGTGTCCGACGACGTCGAGATGGTGTCGCGGTTGTGCCCAACGACGACG
Source organism: Exsudoporus floridanus (assembly GCA_038094735.1). Lineage (NCBI taxonomy): Eukaryota > Fungi > Basidiomycota > Agaricomycetes > Boletales > Boletaceae > Exsudoporus > Exsudoporus floridanus. Next base: position 17,501 of record JBBPUP010000310.1, read on the forward strand.
ACAGCGACGGCGACGGGTGTGTCGATTATTCAGATTTCTGGCGTGTTTCGCAGTCTCACACATCCAACTTCGGTAAACTCCGAGCAAAATGGCACAGCCACATATACAATTTATTTAAATATATAAGAAACATATCCGGGTCCCATGTGTTCAAGGGCTCTGCTCCCGCCAAGAGACACCCTTCCGCTGGACAAGAACGATAAGCAGCTCCATCACAATAAGAAGCCCCGCAAACCCAGTGTATAACCACCCATCACCAACTGCATCCTGCAGCGGGACAGCAACCATTGTAGACACAAATGCGAGCGTACCTCGGAACGAGCTGTTCGTTGCGACCGCGCTACATGACCGACCCGGGTTCGCGTCAACCACGTACGCCAATGTACTTGTGTATATCCATCTACAATGTGTCAGAACATCCCCTAACTTTGATTCCACGTCGCTCACATTGAAAAGAATCCGCACAAGAACAGCATTAGGCAGATCACACCTACGTGAACGTGCTTCTCTGCCACCCATGCGTACCCAATGACGCTCGCGGGTAGCCAGATCATTGTGAGTGTCGCACTCTTCAAGCGCATCTTTCGTGACTCATTATTATTCCTGCCTCGTTTTCGAAATCAGGGGCCACCCACCTCGGGATACCAGTTACCCTCGTTTGCGTTTTTCAACTTCGTCACGACGTGGTCCGACCAACGACCACCAATCACACTCCCTCCAACGCTTCCTGCTTCCTTCAGCTTCGTGTCTTCGCAATTTAACGAGTCACTTACCAGCTCCGAGCGAGAGAAGAACAAACCCAACAGAGAGTGCGTCATATCCGTAATACACGCTCATTGTTCGCGTGCATGTGTATGACAATGAATAGCTGAATGCAAACACTAATCCTAGTCATGCAGTCAACACTCTGACCATGCAAAACCATCCACATCACCCACCATTTGCGAACAGGATTGCAACATTGTTTTTCCGTTGCATAATTTTCCAGAGCGGTGGAAACGGATTAATATCCGAGAAAGACAGTTTGACGTCGTCCCCTGACTCAACCTTGATTGCAGTTGTCCCATCTTCAATTGAACCCGGTTGCGGTGACACTTTCTCAAGGTTTGCTTGCTTCTCCTCTGTTCCCGCTTTGCTCTCGGCAAATGTGGAGTCGGTAGTACACTTCGGGTTCCCCGTGGTAACCATCCGTCTGCGTAACGCAGCCTGATAGGTCAAGCTACGTTCAAGCCGGAACGTGTCTTTGAACAAGAATATGAATGCCGCCAAAATGACACCTCCACATGCGGCAAGAAAATAAAAACTTGCTGGCCACCCAAAGGCTTGCGATAGGCAACCCCCGAGAATAGGTCCGAGGGCTGGTCCAAGAAGCGGTGCAGCGTAGAAGATACCCATCATCGTCCCTCGTTCGTGCGGTTCATATATGTCGGCCAGGGTTGCTGCCGAAATTGCTATTGCTGAGCTAGATCTGTAAGCCGTTTTGGTCAGCCCACGACCTGCACACGAGCAAAAATTCCAACCCCGCTGCTTGTGCGACACGCATGCCAATCAGCACGTTGATTGTTCGAGCGTTGGCCAAAATGGCGCTTGCCAAAACAAAAATAGTGGTGGCCGCAATGTAGATCAGCTATTCTATTCTTAAGCCAGAGCCCAACCACTTGGAGGGGTAACGAACCTTTCGACCTTTGATTTCGCTGGCTGCGCTCCAGGCGAGCGGAAAGGTTCCCTGCACGAGGATGAATGCCGCGAGCGTCCAGCTGATCTGGATATTCGTAGCATCTAAATCTCGCTGAATCAGTGTATTCGTAGCTATCCAAGACTTATTTAATCGTTCCCATTGACATTTGAGAGAACTTAACATACGATTTTGCATATTTGACGCAAGCGTTGAAATCAAGGATGCCATGGATACGATCCATAGTGTTATTGTCTATCACAGAATAATCATTATCAACAGTGTATATGCGAAAGTTATCAAGATAACTACATGCCTTTCTTATGTGGCTCCATTTACGCGGGTCGTCATTCACAGGGATGTGTTCGATATCTGGAATAGATTCTCCGGCAGTCTCCTTCAGTATATTAGTAGCAGAAGCGGGAAGATGAGGCCCAGGGGAGTCGGCCCGGAAGGTCTGATTCGTCGTCGTAGAGGCAGACATTCTCGTAAACAGGTTGTGAAGGAAGATGTGCACTCAAAAAGCCGGAGAAGTAGACTTGGAATGTGTACTACCCACCTTCTATGACCTGGTCTTATACTCGGCCTGGCACCACTCCACCGCTCGTATTATTCAAGAATGGTCGAGGAATAGTCACGTTCCGCTAGCTCATGTCACATTTGCCAGGCCATGCATGCCAACGTCCCAAAGCTACAAGACCCAACCTAGAGCGCTCCTTTCTGATTAACGTCGCCGGAAATGAGTTTAAAAATCCAACGTTTTCCTGCATGTGAGGTATATCTGCCTTCTCCTCACCCGTTTTCTTCCGCTCTTCGTGAGTTCGGGTCATGACCTCTCACCTTCAGTGTAGTGTAGTGTTGAGTGCGTGACGCGTGATACACTGTGAAGAGTGGCGCGGTTCAACTCCAGCCCGAAGCTTCAAATGGCAAAAGAGCAAATTCTGCTCAAAACATCTGAGTTAATAAAAACGATAGCACTCCCGCGTATTGGCCCACGCCTGATGCGCCTGGACCTAGGTATGCAGCTGAACAAATCGTGATGAAGGAGTCGGGCTGGGAGGCTTGCGCCGCCTCTTGAAAGAAGGATATGTATATGATCTCATCTAAACGTGTGAGTTTTATTACCGCCCCTAACTTCCCGTTGGTCCTGTGGTGGCACCCGAAAGTTGCCGTACTCGATGAGTCCAGATCCTGGAATAAATTTCAGTCAGTCATTCACGGGAAATGGGTGAATGGATAAGAGATTCGCCGATACTTTGTCTTCCATAGCACTAGGAACAAGTACTTGAATAGCAAATGTTGTCTCGTGCCAGATTGAAGACGAAGCAGAATCCACACAAGAGGTAAAGCGTATGGCGTTCGCGTTTTTTTTTCTGAAAACTGATCGGGAGAAGGTGTCGACATACCTTTCGCATGTCTCTGCTTTTTTGTCCCCCTTTCATTCTCTTCACACACAGCCTGTGCACCTCCACGCTTGCTCTCGTTGTCCAACAAGTTCGGGACACTCGAATAATCGAATTCCTCCACTTTCCGATCATGACCGCAGTTGGAAGTGGATGTTTCAGCACCAACCAATCGTGTCCCAGATTTCAATGGTGGTGTTGGAGAAACGCCTCTGGCCTTGTCACGTTTTCGTTTTCGTTGCCTTGCGCCAGCCTGACTGACAACGACAATCGTATCATCTTTGATTTCATAATTTTGCGGGTTTGAGATGGTTTGGCGTTTGTGAGCAGGAACAAACGGAATCTCAACTTGACCGTCAAGACCGGGAGGTGTATGATCCGATGTTCCGGTTGCAGCAGAACTGCTTTGATCTACCCCGGCGTTCATGGGAACATTCGAGAGAGACGTCTCCGAAACCTGCGTCCGCAACGAGGTGAAAAAACGGTTTGTCAACTGGGTGATATCTCGACGACCAGTCGCCGAACGAAGTTGTCTACAATGACATGGAAAATACATGACGTACCTGAACAGAAGGTGCAAACGATGGCATCAACACGACAGGCGCAATAACCAACGTTTTGTGTATCTTTTCCATGAGGTCTTTGAAGCGTTCGGCGGAATCACCTGATACTTGTGCATGCGTAAACGTGGATCTGGTCATGCTAGACGAGGGAGCTGTAGTGGTCTAAGTAGGACAGAAACACGAGTCGTATCAGCATGCGTGTATGAGTGTAGGACATCGCAAAGTGAAGGAAGCCAATCGCGGAGAGGCAATATCCACGCAAAGTGCAAAAGCGCGTGCGGAAAATGGCGCAAAAGTATCAGGAGATGAAGCACAGGACGCTGGTCACGGTGGCAAGCGGAAAGAAACTTGGAACATGGCACCGATCACGAGTTGAGAAGCAGAAACGAGGGCTACACGTTGTAAACCACAAAACTCACCTCGGTTAACGCACTTCCAAACAACACACTCCCTGCGGCAAAGTAGATTTTCTTCTCATCGACCGAAGATGGCGGTGCAACCCCCTTTTCTTGTACACCCCCCCCGGAAATCCCAACGCCAAGTAAGGACGAACGTGAGACTGAAACGGCTGTAGCTGACGTTGACGAAGAAGGGATGGTCCAAAGCCGTGACTCATTAGTTAGCTTTGCGATTGATGGTGAAGGCGTCGCGAAGTCGATTGCTCCCGGCTCCTCGACAGCAGCCGAAACCCTCACTTTAGCACTCTCGCGTTTATCCTCTGTTGACCCTTGCGGGTTAGACATGAACTTAGTAGCCTCCACAGCCCCATTGATGACCGCCACCAGTTCTCCTGTACGGCGTTTCAATACAGGTGGGACACCTCCATTGACACCTCCGGGTCCACCGAATAGCGAAAGTAGATCCGGGATTGTAGTAGGGATGCATTCCGCTAAAAGGAAGAGGTGGTGAGTTGGGAGTACATAGCTGAAAAAACTTCTGTTGATCAAAATGAGCAAAATGGGACGGGAAAAACGAACCGTGTGCTCTCGTCCTCCTCCCGAGCTACATCTTCTCTCCATTGATGTACGGCTTTGTATACCGCCGCTTGCGACCCCCGAACCTCCGTTCCTCGCATTTGCGAACGTGAGGCCACTAACCCAAGCTTGTTCCATTTCTTTGCAAGTGTCTCCCATCCACCAGAACCGGTACCACCCTCGGCATCGTATACCTCAACTTCGTACAGCCTAAGGGCAGTACGGGATGAACGAGTTAGGACACCATGGATGAGAGCGCGACCGTGATCCATTTGTTTTGCACCCGTGAGGGGGCGAATTTCATCAGATATAACTGGAGCGGTAGATGATCGCTCGACGAGCAAGAGGCGCAGCATGTCATAAATATATAAGAGAAAATGTGTATCAGAGCGGGCATAGGTTGACATTTCAGTCGGAAGTGGTCTGTCATATATACAGAAGAAAAAAACCGAAGTGAATAATGGGTGGTGGAAGTCCATCAGTCAATGAGTATATCAAAGCGAAGCGAATGCTTACCGAATCCTCCAATCAGCGAGCTGGTACCGTTTGTCAGGTATGAAGTTACAGTAAGTCTCCAATAGATAGGCGAGGCTATGCTTTGGGGATTCTAGAGCGAGGATTAATTGCCGGTACGACAAAATGCAACTACAAGCACATACCCAGCAATTTTGAAGCATGAAATGTATCAAATAAGCCAACAACAAAAATGTTGAAGTCTTGCTGGAGCCACACGATGTCTGACTCTGCACCATGGAAGACCTAGAGTAGAGTCCGGGGGGAATGTCAAGCATATATTCGGCGTGAGCAAACAGAATCAAGCGTACCTTGGTAATCGAAGGATCTGCGAAGACTCTTGCAATTATTTTTCCAGCTTCGCTAGCCATGCGTGCTTCCTCACTCTTTCCAATGTCCTTATCCTTTGCTTGTCTGAGCCCCTCTCTGACTTTTGGTGCTAATAGGTCGACCACGAAATCCTCTTGTCTAGTCGATATTTGCATAAGGGCCAAGAATCCCTTGTACGACCTGTATGAATGATGTTCGAGATCGACAGCGATCTCTGTTGTTGAAGAGATAGTGTTCGCCATGGAGAGGAGGGCTTTGGGAGTCGAGATGAATGTCAGAGGTTGAGAGGTTGTCGAAGGTCCCGACGAGGGAGTGTCGAGGGACGGAGGAAGCGAGGGTTCCAATGGCGGGTTGAATACGTGATCGGGGAAAGAGGGATGAGTCAATTCGTAATAATAAGGGTGTAGCATGCTTTTTCTCCTCTCTTCTTCGTCAGCATCCTCACTAGCATTCTTGATACTCTGTCTCTCGTCGTGGAAAACGTACCCAAGGGGCACGTTGGCACACCATTTATGTGGTATGAGAGTTGCAGGGATGTAGGGGGACTCGTCGGTATTGGAAAGGGTGTGCTTGAATGAAGACTGTGGCTTTGGTATATGAGAGGCATGAGCAAGGGCAGGATCTAGTCGTCCGCGGAACGGTTGTTTCTACTGGCTATGTCAGTGGATCTGAGGAGGCTGAATGCGGATGCGTGCCTTTGGTTTGTTCTGGTGAGGATTGAGAGGGACAGCGGGGACATGGATGGCAGGGTCTTTTCTTTTACCGAGGAACACATCCAGTGCGCCGTCCGTACTTTCTAACATCCCGTCCATCGGGTCTACGATGTTTCGTATAAATTCATCCACGACGTCGTCCTCTTCTCGTATCCTGCTTGCCTTTCCGCTTGCGACGCAAACGAGCTTGCTAGCCAAGGAAAGAACGCGATCCGAGAACGCATCGACATCACGGGCGAGTACTAAGTCAATGGAACGGTGAAAAGAAAGGTCGGCCGGGAGAGATGTCGCTGCTAGACGGGTGGTAGTAAGCGCTGCTGCTTGAAGTGCATCGGAGTAGGTAGTAAATGTGTTCGTATCGATGTTCAGAGGTACTTCTGACGGTATCGCCATTGTCGGCAGTGAGCTGGTTAGCTACTCAACGTTCAACGGGCACTGCACATAGTACTGTGGATAAGACGGAGTCACGTGACCTACCAAATGGTATTCCATAGCATCAGCGTCAGTACGCATATCAAGTTGAGCGGACCATGGTCGTAACCAGCCGAGCAGCCCATCCCGGGGACGCGTCCTTCGCTATGTTTCCCCGGTTGGATTCAAGTTACATTCTGGCGTTTCAATTCTCTTCTTGGTTTCCTTCCTTCTCTTCCCTGTCCATCAGATCGACCATAATCAGACCTCTGGACCAGTCATTCAAATATTATCTCGAGTCAGATGGGGTATTCGTTCCGGAAGGCTCTGAAGATGTGTTGGTCTGTTGCTCACACTCTAATTGCATCACTGAAACACCCATCTAAAGCGTAACTGAGAGCACACTTATTGACGAGGACGAAGGCGACAACCCTGAGACATCGGAATCCGAGGTTCAACATTTCTCGTTTCCGGAACTGGACGCAGGAATACGGGCTGCTATTGATAAATATCAAGCAGTCTTCCCAAAATTAAATTTCTCCTCCCCAAAGGTGTGCACGGAATGAAACTCACCTGCATTGTTTGTATGCATGACCGGCGCGATCAGGACGCAGCATGGGTCCTACCCATGTCCTCCCCCCTCAAATGCACCTCTCCCGCCGATGTTTACCTTCTACTGAAGTCGTCTGACTTTGTCACCCATGACCTGACTGGTCAACGTGTCTTCGAGGGCTGCGATAGAGATGACCAACCGCCGTACGACCTAGAGCTTGTGCTCAGGAAGTGGTATCCTGTGGACCGAAGCCGAGAGATACGGTGTTTCGTAAGGAATGACACACTTCTTGGTCTGTGTAATCGAATCCGAGTCATAAGCTGCCAATCACCCATCTAGCATAACTAGGGATCACCCAAAGAGACACGAATTTCTACGATTATATGATCGATCCCGTCACACAAGCCAATATCAAATCGACAGTACGCCGTTTATGGGAAGAAAATATTCGACCCAACTGGACGTTGACTCAACCAGATTGTACGCACTCTCTGTTGAACGACCAAGTGGTGCGGGGCTAACCATTGAACTCTGAACGGCTAACGGCTATCTCGAGTAGATGTCTTTGATCTTCTACTTACTCGTGATCTTTCTCGGGGTCATGTCCTCGACTTCAACCCCTACACGCCGCGCACGGATCCGCTCCTATTTAGTTACGAAGAGCTCCATGCTCTTCTCATCCAGGCAACTTGCGAACATGATCAATCAGTCAACGGCGGCGCAACTACTCTTGACCTCCCAGAGTTCCGAGTAGTAGATTCACTAATGCATCCGGCTGCGACGCGCAACACGCCAGTGCACCAGCACAACATGGTACCTATCGAGGCGCTGAACCTCAGTGAAGGCAAGAGCATAACTGAATTTTCGGAGATTTGGAGAGACGAGGTTAAGCGAGCCATGCAGGAAGACGACAGAATCCCATGATGCCATACATCAAACCTCAAAACTAGCAAGATAAAATCCGCTGAGCATCAAAATCTCATTACGAGTGAGTACACGGCGCTGCAAGGGTATTCTATTCCTATAGCTTGGCCCTGGAAGTGATTTGCTTTCTCATTCTTTCAATGATTTCTTCTGCCTCGCTTTCGATTCTGTTCAGCAGAACCTCGCATGTAGGGATATCCTTGATGAGACCCATAACAATTCCAGCAGTCCAAATTCCATACTCCGGATCCCCAATATCATATACGACCTTTCCCCTTGCACCCGACACCAGCTCGCGTACATCGGCGAATTGTGCACCACCTGGTCTCCGCTCAAGTGCGACAACTTGCTTTGACACCGAGTTCTTAAACACTCGCGCTGTATTGTTCAGGGTGCGGAAGATATGGACAGTATCTTGTTCGGTGGATGCGACAATCTTCTCCTTAATGGCCTGATGGATTGGGCTGATAATGTTTCAGCGGAATGAATTGCCAGAGAAACAACCATAGATGTACCTCTCCACCGTACACATGAAGCGTGTACCTGGAACTCGCGTTTTAAAGCTTTTGGATACCCAAGTTTGGCGGATTCACGTACCCATATTTACACCCTATGAAAGTGGAATGAATGAGCCATTTGAATCCAAGTTTCCTGGCAGAGGATCATGGCGAAAACTTACCGCTGCACCAAGGGCTATGGCAGCCGCCAAACCGCGGCCATCAGCAAACCCTCCGGACGCGATATACGGCTTCTTCAGCTCTTGTGCTGCTCTGGCCAACTATAAAGAAGTCAGTGTTACAGCATTTTGTAGAAAGTGTGAATACCATACCAACACGAGACCCCCAATGTCCTCTTCTCCAGGATGACCCGCGCCTTGAAATAGATAATAAGCGCTTGCGCCGAAATCGAGTGCACACTCGCCGTACATTCAAAGCCATCGATACTGAGGACATCAACACCAATCCGTTCCGCAGACTAAGATCGGATTAGATTCATGATGTCAGAACATGAGAAGGTGACAGCTCAATCCCGACCTTTGCATGCCTAATAGTCGTACACTTGTGAATCACGATGCACCCGTGTGATTTAAAGAAACTAATGAGCTTTCCCGCTACCACTCATTAGCAAGAGTACGAGAAACCGGAAGAGAGATGAAACTCACGATTGTTCCCAGCGGTCTCAAAAATACGGATGCCCTCCTCGATGGCAGCGCGAGCGTAACCTTCATAGTCTGGCGGATTTATGGTAGGAAGGAGAGTGAGGTTGACGGCAAATGGCTTATTGGTCGCTGCTTTCGTCTCGTGGATAGCTGTGCGTAGGGCGTCAGGACTAGGTTGAGTGAGGGCTGTCAGGATTCCTAGAAGTGATCCAATTAGCCATGCAGTACTGCACCACGCTCAACGAACTCACCGAGTCCCCCTGCGTTGGAGATGGCGGCAACGAGTGAAGGTTTTCCAACCCTATAAAGTAAACCTAGGATGGACCTCATATGTCAACATAGTCGACGTCCGTACCACTGCATTCCACCCTGGACAACTGGTCTGGAGACGTAAAGTCACTGATTGTGAGCACACCTTGCAGCATACTTCAAGAGGTACGCACATCCGTATGTGTAGGAGTTCGGTGAGAGCTGTGGTTATCATCTTCAATAGGTGGAGAGGTTGTGGTTTAAAGGCAAGACAATTAGTTATTGCGCAGATATAACTCGGCCGGTCCCCGGGCATGTGATATATAAAATGCCGGTGCCTAGTACTACTTGCGCGAACCAACCCACATACATGCATCTGAGTCGTCCAGACTGCGACGCTGCCAGTGACTCTACAACTTTGTCCCACAAAGTCCGCCATGCGGTCGAATGATAGCGGTTCGCGGAAATGTCGGCGCCGTGCTCACAGGCCGAGGCATACGTGGCCGTTGCGTGGGCCGCGGCTAGCGAGTCACAATTACACAAAGATATATACAGACAGTCATTTTACAGGGGCAGCGTCGTTAGTAGTACACCATGAATCAGTCCCCCGACACAAAGAGAACACCGCCCCTCGATCCCGGTCTATATGCATTAAACACAGAATCCTCAACGTTCTTCAAGTGCGCCACTGGTATCCATGATGACGATGGACTCAAGGAACACATTCTGAACGTCCAAGCCCAAGCGTATGCTGTATGTGTTCCGGGTAGACTATTCTCATTTAATGGGTTTCTGATAATTCGGGCTTTCTCTCCAGGTGGCCCCTTACCCTTGCATACGTTCATTCGGCTTTACAAGGTATGCTCGTCATCCTGAAGTGGAGGTTGCTGCCTCATGTACTTCAAGGCTCAAGATATCCAGAGCGCCCGCTTACAAGGATGTCTTGAAACTGGGTCAAGAACGCGAAGGAGCTTTGCTCCTTGATATAGGGTGTTGCTGTATGTCCTTGCGTCACCTGCATGTATGAAGGCGCTGCACGTTGACTTTTTAGTTGGGAACGACGCACGCAAAGCTGCAATGGATGGCTTCCCTGCCAAACAAATCGTCACGTCGGATCTGAGACAAGGTGGAAGAAAACCTTTCATCTCATTTTCTAGCTTCTGACACCCGAGTTCCAATCATGGCCAGAGCTCTGGGATCTTGGACACGTGCTCTTCCGTTCCAGTGTCAATTCATTTCCAGCAACATTCGTCGCTGGAGACGCCCTCGACCCGGCCTTCCTGTCCCCATCTACGAGCGGAGCGGAACCTCTCACGGACGTTAGCTTATCGAACATCAACACACTATGGAAAGCCGGATGGGCCTGGTTCAAATTTACACAGACTTCTTGCAAATTTGCACTGGACTTCTGCCGCCGGCATACCATATATAGTAGGACGTCGGGCGTCGAGTGAGGACCCCCTACACTGCA
>JBBPUP010000312.1:0-10651 GCA_038094735.1 Exsudoporus floridanus
CAGATTATGGCCATGTATAGACGTTGCTTATCGCTACACCCACGCGCACATCTCGGCAGACAAAAAAATCTAAATTCACACGTCGACATATAGGTACACTATCTAGCACAACCAGTTTTCACTGGGCATCAGGCATCGAGGCCCTGCCTCAGGTCTCACTCCCCAATGACCGAATCGTGATGCGGGTATGTAGGATTTCGGAATCGTTGGACGAACCCGTTGAACCACTCTGTCCGACGTTCCGAGTAACATGATGAACGTTTTGATTGATCATTCGTTGCCAAGGTCTTGGCCGACACCACAGACAACGATGCGCCATCCAATTGAGCACCTGTACTAGATGGCAAGTAGGCGGGTATACAGCTCACGCAAATCAGCATGCCGGCAGTAGTGTTGCATCGCAGCAACTCCAATCTGGAGTTCACCGTTGGTTGTCCCACTTGGAACGCCAACCTTCTCTGTCCAGACCGAGTTTAAACTCTGACTCGTTCAAGGGTTTCAAGTAGTCTTCGGAAACCAGCCCCTCCACAAACGATATGATTCAAAAGGCACCATACACCATACAGCGGACGTCAAGACTGCGCATACTCGACCGTCGTCGTCGTCAAAAAAAACTGCGCTATCGTAATATGTCACCTCACACAGTGCAAGCGCTGGTGCAGCACACACCGTCAAACGCATGACACTCGCAGATAGCCGAGACGCACATGTTCCACACAGCTAGCGTTGTGTATGATGCTCCGCTATTGGCGACAACTTTTACCCGCTCATGACCTGACGCACTGACTTCGGGACCCTTGACACGTTCGAGGTTGGACATGGAAACAAGCTGATAGCCCCTTTGCTACGCCACCTGTGTGTTGCTCGAACTCGCCTTTCACGCATGTACGCGCCATCGTTTGCTACCTTTGAGTTCCATGGATTCATCGGTGAGCTCTTCGAATTGGGGCTCGTCAGGGAGTCCTTTCGCTACTGAGTCATACCTGCGACAAATCTAGCTTATCGCCCCACTTTCGTCGTAATTAATAGGTTAATAAGCTGCCACAAGTTTAGCTGAAGACTTTTATCAAGTTACCGATGCTAGTACGTACGATGTTTCTAATGCAGTTCGGGTGTTTCCGACTAACTCCATAGTTTTCTTGGATATCCCAACTATTGTATCACAAAAAAAGTAGGTAATCCTTAATGTCGAGTTTTCGCCACACTGTGCAGTGACTATATAGTGAGCAGTATAGAGAATGCACTTAACGAAGTTGCTCAACGGTTCTGACGGCACACATCGTGAGCTTGGGAACATCTGATCACCTGTCATTGCTTCCGGGACGATTTACCCGATTAGGAATAGTGTGGCTTGTTCGATAAGACTTATAGCTCCTCTCTATCTGAGCATAAGCAGCGCAGCGCTTGGGGTTTACCTTCTCGGTGCTATGCTTTTCTTGTCAGCGCATCAATGCTACCTTTCGAGGAAGGCCAAGGCGGTACGTTAGAAGAATGCACTGGCATCTTCTGCACATCAGTACTGCCTTCAAGGAAGGCCAAGGCAGTAACGCACTGACACTTGCATGATGCATCTTGATCATATGTGGTACATCATCATGCAACTTCACGTCAGTATTAAATCACCTAGATGATGTATCAAGGCACCAGCGACACGCAGCCTGTGTCCCGGACTCGTATATGTTCCCGGGTTTAAAACCTCCTCTCTTCCTCATTTCATCGTTGACCGAGTCGTGGGGTTCTTGTTTTCCATTCCGGAGTTCAGCTCAAAATCTCTCCAAAATTGTATTCATTTCAGGTGGTGCCTTCGTACCGGCTCCCATGGCGTCGTCTTCTTATGTCCCCAATGAATCATACAACACCATCGTCCAAGAAGAAACATGGTTCCAAGGCACTCTCCTTAGCAATTTCTTCTTTGGCATCCAAACTACACTCTGCATCTTGTCGTTCGTCGCTGTCTTCCAAAGACGAACCCCTAATCGAAATCGCGCGAGGATTGCCTTCTTGGTATACATTTCCCTCTTGTTCGCGCTCACAACAGCAGCACAAGGGCTCCTCCTTGCGTGGATCCAGATGGGCTTTATCACTCAACGAAATTATCCCGGTGGGCCGAGTGCGTTTCTTAATGATGAATGGTCGATCCCATTCAATCTTGCCTCTAATATATTGGTCGTGTGTGCCAATTGGATGATGGAATCCCTGTTGGTGAGGCCGTCTTGGATGAAGGTGTTATTTGAGGAGATTGCTCACATGCCACCAAGGTATGGCGGTGTTATGTGGTGTGCAGCGCGGGGAAGCGACTGTGGTGGCTGGGTGTCGCCATTCCGCTGCTCTTGCTGGTCGCCGTATTCGGTACGTCCGACACAGAAGAAATGGCACTGTCGACCATGCTGATCGTCGACCCACGCCGCGCCCTCCCTGTCGTCCACGACGACCCGGTACGCTAGTGACCGGCGGTCTCTTCATTCATAACGTCCTCCAGACCACGCCACCCCTCGTTTACGTCTTAGCCTACAGTATCTCCTCTCTCGCGCTCAACCTCACCGCAACCGGATTCATCGCCGGACGGTTGCTTCTCTACCGACACCGTATCGTCAGTCAGCTCGGACTACGACACGGCCAACACTACGTAAGTATCGTGGCGGTGGTGGTCGAGTCTGCGGCGATGTACACAGGCTTTCTCCTCATCGTCATCACAGTGTATGTGCTCGGGAGTCCAGGGGCGAATATTCTTCAGCAGGTCATTGAGCAGGTGCAGGTGAGCAGGCGCGTGCCAGTGTGTCCTGGTACACGTGGTACTGTTTTCATATCGTATCGCCCTTGGACTGAGATGGATTATCGTGTGCCTTGTGGGGTGATCTACAGACGATTGCGTCACTCCTCATCATTTGGCGGGTTGCACGCGGAGAAGCATGGACTAGATCGGATGATACGGAGGTGTCTGTGGAGACGTCCTCTTCGAATACACCTCCAGGGCCGCGATCGGAACTGAACATGATTCAATTGGACGTGACTTTGACGCGACTAGACGAGGGAAGTATTCGACGAAAGGAGGGCGAAGTGTCATTTCTCAAGAATGACGCGGTGTGAGACGGTGTGAGGGTTGGTGACATTATGTGTATGGTTCATGTACGTATGTGTGTATGCCACACGTCAAGGACAGTAGCCTGGGGGCTGTTTCAACGAGTACGTTAGGTTCGAGGGTTCGTAGCACGTTTGATCGGAACGACTTGAGCGTATTCAATGGGTAGGCTTCAAGTCCGGTCGTTGAGGATTTGAAGAATGCATCGTTTGTCGGTTAACCCAGGTGATACACTCCGTGCCCTCCGACAGTGGTCATGTCGCATCGCCTAGTGAAGCAAACGGTTTGAAACTAACTCCGCCCCCTGTGCGCTGGCATTTGAGCGACAGGTTGTGCGGGCCGTGACCACTGGCCTCTTCCACAAACAACGTGTTCTGACCATGGGAGCGCCGTATTGACGGACACAACTTGAACGCATGCGCGCTAACGCGGAGGGCGGCGTGCCACCACTACCATCCACATGTATATAAGGGTTGACACACATCGTCAAACGCATGACGCTCGGCGATTGCCTGAGACGTGCACTCAAAACAGCTGTCGCGCGTGATCCAGTGGAGCGCATACTTATCACCATTGTGTCATGCTCGGCGAGTGCCTGAGACCTAGTGCATGTTCAAAACAGCTGTCGCGCATGACATCAGTGGTGCGCATATTGCAGCAGGTCGTTTTCATTGGCAGTTGAGTTCGCTGTTCGCCTGCGCTGTCGACGACGATTCTAATTCGTTCGTTCCAATGTGGAAGTTACCAGTCGTGGATGACGAGCCGATGAACTGGGGTAAACTGATATACACTCGAGTACACAAACGATTGGCAGCCTATCAGCCACTCTTACCTTTCCGAGCAAGTTTCTGAGCATGAGTGGTTTGGCACGTCATGGGAGTCCACCCTCTTAGTGCCATGCTTCTTCAGCGCATCAATGCCATGGTGATGGGCCACTTGTACTGACATGCACGGTAAAGCTACCACAGCACGTGTCGTATCGCTCTCGGTTCATGCGGCAAGTGACATGGGTAAAGCAAAAAGACTAGTAAACATGCGCCAATGGGAAGATAGCCCATGGTTCCAAAGGTACGAAACACATGAAAGAAAGTGTGGAGACAAGGTCATCCCTTATTACGAAAGCGAAACCATATGTGCTCCCGCGATCACCTTATGTTTCCCATGCACCCAACGACGGTTGACATGGACAAGGGACGGACACGTCAGTTGTGTCGTTCCTAGTTCATATATAATGACAGCTCCGGTAAGCACGTAGGGATTACTTTACAGGACACTGCTGTGCAACTTGAAGCACTCGGCCCCTGCTATTAGACACGCTGTCATTCAAATCTTCCCGCCAAACCGATCGCCCTCCGATGGCTGGAAAAAAAGTATAGACAAAAACGTGCCTATGTACTTATAATCGCCTACGACAGATTTTATCACACCGCGGCCTTCAAGCGCACACCCGTGCTCTGGCGTGTAGGAGATGGTTATAGTGAGGGGGCTGCAGCCCAGTCGCTCGGTGGGACTTTCTACTCCACCCGCATGTAGCTCACGCTCGCCTTCAAGTCGTTGGTGTGCTCACACCATCGTTCACGTCTTCGTATGCTTTTTATTTTCCTTTTAATTACGTGCCCCGGGCTCACAGAAGTAAGCACTCTGTTCTCACATGTACAAACTGTGTTTGCCGTAGTTACAGTATGCTACAACTTGTACTTGGCACTCTGGCACGTTGGGGATCATCAGGGTGCCCTTGTCGCTCAAGTTACACCTCAGGCCCCAAAGGCTGGTAGGTATGACGATATACACAACACTCCGTGGTGTATACTAAGTTTAGGACCAACTTCAACGCAGCGTTTGTGGTCGCTGGTATGTACAGTGGCGTGTCACATATGTACATCCGTCGAAGGTGCCGATCTGAACTCGGACGTTGCGACACACGGCAACGATCATCACGATGGGTAGATCCAACCCGGCGCGTCGGCGCGTCCCCTTGTCCCGAGCACTAGGGATGCCAAGTCCACTTGGGGTGCAAAATAGACCACGACCATAACGGGTATACTCGCTTTTATACCACATCGTCCTGAGCGAGGGTAGCATCGGCGGAAGTCCCGCTCATCGGAGTCTGCGACTCGTCCTCCTTACTCAATACGGTCGGTGCATGCACACTCGTCCGAGCAGGGCAAGCTACGATCTCTAGATCAACCACCTCAGGCTCCACCTGTACCTCCGAGTCTCCCCTCCAGTCAGCTGACGACACGCCCACATCGTATTTCCAATCTTTCCCCCGCGCGATCCGGTAAATGATCAACAGCGATGCGATGCTCTATCGGACGCGTCAACCAAACGGAGCATCGGTCAGTGTTCAGTCGCATCCACATCATACAATGTACCATTGACGGCTTACCTCGACGTGTGCAACCATCTGTTGGAGCATGTTCGACGCTGCCGTGCCAACGCAGAAGAAGATGATAACGAGGATGACAAATCCCGTGTAGAACGATCCGGACTCGATCACTATGGCCGCAACGCTGGCATAACGCGATCCGTGTCCTGGCCCAAACTGTCTTATCATCCGCCGTCGATGTAGCAATAGTCGTCCCGCAATGATGACCGTTACGACGACGTTCAACAAAAGGGATAGGCTTGAGTACAGGAGTGCGTAGTCGGTCATATCCATATCCCGCAACATGTAGTAGAGGAATAGGGTACCAGTGACTATTTGCGTTGGGAGAGAAGGCGTTAGTACGCTTTGTCGTGACCCAAGATGGAGACCAGGACGCACCGTACTCGGAAACCAACAAAATAAACGGAAAGACGACCCAGATCCATACAGGTCGATCGCCCGTTCTACAAACGACTTTACACCGCCATACCTTTGACATTCAAAGGTGATCACACCTCCGATATCCAAATTCTAACACTCACCAACAACGACTCCATCATCCAATTCGCGAACACGAACAGGGACGTCGACGCTATATCGACTGGCGTCGTATATCGAATACTAAGATATGCGTTCGGACCACCTGGGTAATTTCGCTCCTCGACAAAGCCCATCTGGATAAACAGCAATGCAGTCTGTTGTCCAGCTGTCATGATTGCGCACAAGAGGGAGATGTATACCAGGAGGGCAATTCGTAGTCGACGACGCATGCGCTGTTTGAGCACCGCGAGAAAAGACAGGACGGAAAGTGCAATCTGCACGCCGCAAAGGAGGCTGCTCAGAAACGCGCCTTGGAGCCATGTCACTTCATCGATTATATGGCCATAGATCCAAGAAGACGACATTGGTAGAGCGGGAGAGCGGAGGGGCGGGGAGGCTGAAGCCTGTGAAATGGCGGTGTGGTCTTCCGATTGTGTCGGTTACCCAGGTCTTATCAATACTTGTCGCGACCGAGTAATTAAACCACACGAGCCGTTATTGGAGAGAATTACAGGGACACCAACCGATGGGAATTAATCTTCCAGTAAGGATAAAGGTGCACGTTTTCGGCCAGCTATGCGGCCGAAGGAGTCGCGGCATCATCAAGGATGTCATGTATTCCTCGTACAGCGAGTCCGAGTCGTACCGATGGAACACGACTTCGTACTTAGTAGACTGAGTTCGACAATCTTGACCCAGCCTTCGTGGACCGCCACACGGACCCACCTATGATGACATGAGCACGAACGTGTCCAGAGGTTGCTAAGTGCGTAAGTACCAACCCTGAAATCTCAGGTTTGTCAGTGAATCGACACGGTGCTTTTGAGCAACTGACACAGCACCATAAATATAAAGCGGTAAACAAAGTACCATTGCGTGATGTGGGCTTTCCTCACGCAAAGTTAATGTCAACCGATTGGTGCGCTGCACAGTGCGTTCTCCCCCTGTCCTGCTTTGCTTCGCCGTCTGGGCCAAACTGCATGCGAGACAACATTCCGTTTGATGGACTAGGTCCGAGCGACATGGAAAGAGTCAGCAAGGTGCCTTCGAAGCATGCCATGTTCAATTCAAGTTGAGCGCCCGCTGCTGCGTCTTGGCATTCAGATGCACAAAGTGAATTCGGTGTGGGACCGCGTCGGCTAGGTTTGATATTTTTCATCGGTGCCTGTGTATCCAAGTTAAGTAGAATAGGAGGCATCAAACTGAAGTCAGGATGCATGCTTACTAGCCCAGTCGGGTCAGGCACGGCGGTTCCCATTCGGCGGCCCGAAAAAATACCACAAGCGGTCTTACTCACGATAGGGTTCAAACCCTGGATGGAGGTGGCATAATGCATCAATGCACTCTGTCCAGAGAATCCGCCATGATAGAAAATTCAAGACAATAGTACGTGAGGGATGACGGTCAGTACATATCTGCCCACCATGTCGTAGTCACATCTTCGCCAACAATTGGTTGATTGTCGCGATCGTCTTTGGCACGGCCGGGCTGTTCAGATGTAGTCTTGATTTTTCTTGTCCTCCCTCCACAGGTACTGACACCTTGCCAATCGGTACTAGTGATCTTCTCAGAGTTAGGCCACTCAGTGGTCAAGGAATATCACTGTTTCGAGGCAGCGCTAGGACTTCGAGATATGCTCATCATTTCGTCCAAGAAGTCGCAAACAATTTAGGTTCTTACTATCCCTTCCCCCAAATTCGGCACCCTACAAAATATACAACACTTGCACTATTCGGTTCACACATATCAGCTCCTATGCTGTATCTACATCCCTGAAGTTGAACGAAAAAAAAAAAAAACAATGCAGAAGTTCTTGAGATCATGATGGCCACCAAAGTTGTCGCACTAATGTCGCCCGTCGACTATTGCATCAGTCTGCGCGGAGTCTGAACGACGCCAAATTGGGGAGGCGGACCGTAGTACTGGAGAGGCAAAATTGTCTTTTGTTTTCCGTGTTATTGTCCTGGGAGTTGGTCTCCTTGTCAACATGGAATTACGTGTATACGCTATCTAACTTTGAACACGAATTGTGAGTGTCACCGTCGACCAAACATTGATGTCAATCAACCAGTGGTCAACTGGTGACCCCCTTCTGAGATATCGAGTACGAGGAGTGGTCTCGCCTCATTCTTCCAGTTTCTGTTCCCTGCTGCAACACGAACAACCCAAATCCCAGCATTATCTCGCGAATTCCGAATCGTTCCTACTCGCAGTCCACTTGAAAAAGACCTCCACGAATATCCAGGATGGTTTGATTGCTGTACTGCTGCTTCCATTTTCATTTGTTCCAAGATAATGGCAGGTCCACGTGGAAGATATGGAGAGCTTACGCGCGGTCCTGAAGGTCGCCCACGAAAGTATGTGACTTTTAGGGTCTGGTGGAACCGGAAGCGCCGAATGGTCGTCCTGTGGCAAATTCGTCGCCGTCATCGAGATATTGGTAGTCTCCCTGGGTTCAGTTGCGAAGAGCTCCCTAGTTGATTTGCACCTTTGACAGAACTGTCTGTTCTTGAGCTAGTGAGGCTCTAGAATTCAGCAGTAGTCATGATAGATGTAAAGGCGGGATTTTCTCTATCAGCGGATTTGGTTCCCCTCACTCCTCAGATAGTATGTTCCATACCGAAGCGTTTGTATAGCTGGTGCCATGGGGTGGCGTTCGACGTGTCTGAACTACGTCTTTCGGGTCTTCTCCCCACCTGTTGACAAGGAGAGTAGTTAGACTTGAGAGAAGTATCCACTTTTAAGGCGCCTAATCCTTCTGCGTGAGAAGGCGTCCGTTCCACAAGTGCCTGAACGGGTATGATGTAACATGTTGTGGGTTGTGTGGTTGATCATTACGTACTGTACTAAAGCGGATGTGCGACATTGACAGACTGTTTTTCGTTGTTCCTTCATCAGGTTGCTTGGGGGTGTGTGCAGCGCGGCCTGCAAAAACAATGTATCAGGATTTAGTGCACCACATATCGGACTTCCTTTCTCTTCGACCTCGTTCGTGGGATGTTTGCGGCCGTCGCGAGGTTGTCTGGTGCCTTCCCGAGCCGAATGTGCGACCCTTGCGCCACTAAAGGAGGCCTTTTCGGTGATCCAGGCAACCTTTCCAAACTTTATCTACTAGTGTGGGACAGATTTTTGGCGTACCGGAAGAGTCCATTGATATGAGCATTTCATGAGGCCGCCCTCAAGCCCAGGGGCGAGCCCCAGTGGACACTTTCGCCATCAAACTTTTGCTGTCTGGTGCTGCCTTTAGGAAGGGCATTCGGTGAGAATAAACAATCATCCAGGTGAGTGCTCAAGGTTGCTGAATGACATGCAGCGAGGTGTATTGAACTCCCGAAGAGTTCGGTGCGTTTCTGAAAGAGACTGACATACAGGGTCATTTCCAGATGCCATCACCCAGGCCATCACATCCGGTCACAGGATGGGTGATGGCGCTGAGTATTGATGTAGCAGGTACGTTTTACGTGGGTGAGCCTGATTTCCGTTTGAACCCGATTGTGTGTGACCTGGGAAGCAAGTCTGATTGGGCGACGCACTTGTTTGATGAAGACGGCTTCAAAATCCGAGAAAGAACGACGATCTCTAACGGATTGCGAACAACTGCCCGCCGTCGACATGTATTTCCCCTTCACGGAACCCGCGTCGGACGGACGATATCGAGGGGGATTTAGATGTAGGCCGTAGTCAGTTCCTTGTATTTATAACTACGGAATGGATCTACTGATAAGATGAATGGTTTTGAGACATTGAAAGGTCGCTGTCCAGCACTTGCCTGACTGCTTGAGTTCATTGCCGGGGTCACAGTATAACCATTACGTCAGTTACAACCTGACATCAACATGGACACTATGGAAAGATGGTGTGTGGACCAGAAGGAGCCACGGTATCGCTGTGGGAGCGAGGGGTAGCGGGCGTAGGGCAGTGTGACGTGGGTATGGAGACGAGGTGGGAGGCGGATTTAAGGGTGGGCAGAGGGAGCATGGGCACAGGCATCATTATGCCAAACAGATGGTGTGCGGGGATGAATGTTTCATAAGGCCTGAGGGGCGGGAAGGAACTAGGGCCAGGAGAAGAAGTGGATGTCGAAGGAAGCGATCTTATCAAAGATCGAGACAAGTCTGAGAGTGCGGCTACAATAATAGTGACGGGTTCGTATATGGGCCTGTTCCTGTGCCTGTGATTGTACAAGGCACGCGAAGAATTAAAGGGCTCGGGTAGATCAAAGATGGAGACGATGGACATAAAACACGATTATTCTGTCTTTGATGAACTTGCTTCAAATAAGCGTCACTACAGCGCTTCGCTGGTCAGCTTTCGTAATGATGATGGCTAGATATATGAATTCTGGGATGAACGTCCGACTTGAACCGCGGTTGTACGTATCCAGACCTCATGCAGGTGTCATCAGCAATGTTTATGGTACTGGTCTCAAGGACCGATGAGGTATGGTTACATACAGAAGGTGAGGTAGGTACCACACGGCGAGCATTCGTTCTTCAGCATGCCGTCGCCGCCAATCGTCAGGATCGAGAGAGAGATAGATATTTCAAGCTCCGCTCCCCATCGATTTGAAAGTGTGGCTTGTATCTCGTATCCGTGCTGGTGTGAAGGGCGTCGGCAGTGAGCACCTCGGGTTACAACCCCGTGCATGACGCGTGGTTCAGCCG
>JBBPUP010000312.1:10749-26177 GCA_038094735.1 Exsudoporus floridanus
GAGATATTTCAAGCTCCGCTCCCCATCGATTTGAAAGTGTGGCTTGTATCTCGTATCCGTGCTGGTGTGAAGGGCGTCGGCAGTGAGCACCTCGGGTTACAACCCCGTGCATGACGCGTGGTTCAGCCTTGGATGTTTACCACTACAGGTTTCTCCCGTGCATACGCTCAGAACTAGAGACCAAGACGTATATCAGCAAAGGACGCATTTAGTCGAGTGGAATATTCGCTGACTATATTGTTTTATGAGCGCGGACGTTACACGAGACCCTAGACTAGTCTACCACGCTCAGAGTCAAGTAGAATATCATCCACGTCTTGCCTTGGACGTCCCATCTTCAAGCGTTGCATGAAAGCAGATGCCCCTTCTTTACAGGCGGTCAATTTCTAAACTCTTCCCAGCTACAGGAGAGTCCCATAGAATTTGCATCTGCCTCTGGACCTGTTCCAGGTGTATCGAGCTGTTGGTGATGAGACGACGTCTACCGATAGCGGGCAGTAGCACTTCAAAGCTTTGTGTGCATCCATGCAACTTGCCGTTTCACAAGCAATTCGGAGATCTACGAGTGTCCCCACCAAGGCATCCACATGATCTCATCTTCCCGCCCACATGACAGCCATACACCTACATGCACTCAGGACCGATCATTCTCTAGGCTTCACTCATACTCGAGCTGTTTCCATGAAATGTGTACATTAACAAACCGCACGCAACGTGTTACAGGGGGCAATGATCCTCGATGGGCAATAAACACAGAATCAAGAAAAAAAGAAGCTCGCGAAACTATAATATACAAGTACCGCATATATCGAACCTGATCAGCGGTTATATGTGAGATCCCGTGGGTCATACCGGTCTCTTCGTCACGGAACTCGCGGTTTGAACGGGTCAACTGCTCTGATGGCCTGAAATACTATGCTGTGAGAAGCCGACGACAAATGAAACTATTTTATATATCAACACTGACCGGATCGAATTCGTCCTCTTCACCTTCCTCATCAAGCGGGTCCCATGGTGGAGCGTCATTAAACCATCTGGTGCGCACACAATGGACGTGTGTCAGTCAAGGGTCACAACCACATACACACAAAATGGACTACACCGACAACTCATCGCCGGTTGGGTCAGGCCTAATAGTGTCCCGGATGAATCTTCTGAATCGTTTAATGGGACGTCTCAAAGAAAAAAGAGGTGTGAATGAGTAATTGCCCGCTGGATCGCACGCTTTGCGAAGGATCCCAGTTCCGGCATCGACCGACCAAGTCAAGCCATTGTTGGCACCTGCGGTGACCCCAACAGGACCAGCGGTGGGCGCTTGTGCTACAAGAGCGAGAGAGACCTTATCGCCTGCTGTATCGTCGAGCATTATCAGCACGTGTGATGCAACGTAGCAAAACGGAGGTCATACACATGTCTGAGAGGTACATGGAGTACGCAGGACATTGGTGAATGCTTGTGACGAGCCATTTGTCGATGAGTTTGTCGACTTTGTAAAGGGGCTCCAGTATCACGTTGGGGGGAAGGAAGACCTGACGAGGGTTGTGCATGATGAGGACCGCGTCCCGCTTGCCGCGTCGGAACAACCACTGTCCTTTGATGGATGCATTGGCGATACCAGGGATGTCCCTGTGGTCGTATGTATTTAATCGGGCAACGCCGTGACGCAGAACCAATACGCACAGCTCATTGTCCACATCCTTACGCTTCACCCCGCGCGAAGCGACGACGAAATCATCTTCAACTGGGCCCTCCAGTGGCGGGTAGTCGGCCAAGGTGAGATTGACATCGTGCTTATCCAACTCCCCCTGGAATTCGAGGTCATAGATGTTGCCTTCCGCTATCAACTCCCCCGTCTCCTTGTCGACTGTGCCATACGTGCCGACCTGTCAGTATCGATCAAGAGAAGATCGAATTCAGGATACCGGGAACAGATGAAATATCCACGTTGAACACTGACTCGAATTTCGATGGGTGGGTCCCAGTTGACCCACTTGGAAGATGCTTCACGTATGAGATCGATGTACTTGCGTTGCATGGAGGCTGGCATGACGGAGTAGCTTTCACGACGATATGAGGTTGTAGTCAAAGAGAGAATAAGTGGCGATCGTGTGTAGGGACGTGATTCTTTAAGTGGATCCTTCGGCGCTTGCATGCGCGTTCCTGTGTACTAATTGATTGCGGTTGAGGGTAGACATACTGTGGAAATGCTACACAGAAAAGGAAGACGAGCATTCCGGCAACTCCGAGGTGCTGTGCCAGTGCCGTCTTCTGATGGGTTTGTTCTATTGTGCAGCCTTGTCGGTCGTTCCACGCCTCTCCAACTTGACCACACCAACAAATTTCGACGAGGTGTCCTGGTTCCAAAGGGAGACACATTAAGTACTACACGCTTGGGAGTTGGCCATACATGAACTCGAACCCCGCAATCAAGTCGGCAGCTACGAATGATATCACTCACGCTTCTGGCCTGCACAGGATCGGCCAAAGATTTTGATGGTCTGCCACGGTAAATCTCGTCATACACATCCACCCTGCAGGACCGCCTTGCCAATCTGTGCCAGATAGCACTATCCATCGAGTTTAGCAACCAAATGGATACGCGTTGCAGTTACCATAGGTTAAGTCCAAGGGCAAAAGCGAGAGTGGACTCGTTTCTGCTGGCACTGAGCTGGCCAGCATTTATTTTACACGTATTGAAGGTCCATAATACTGCATCTCCCGGGTCTCCGAAGGGCTTGGGAAGAACCAGTGGGTTCACCATGCCTGTTACGGTCTCCCGAACCAGAAACAACCCTTTGAGCCCTCATTTGCTCTCCCAAACTTCCACTGCACTGTCTAGCACATCATCTAGTGCAGTTTCGAGAACGCCCAGTTCGTATCGTTTTCTGCTTGTCACACGGCTGTCAAAGATGGGGAGACCCCATTCTGTCGTCGGGGCGATGTGGGCCACGGACGAATCGGATCACCTCAATGTTCTGTAAGCATACGGTGGATGTGTCGGCTCGTTTGAATCATGTCCGTGCAGCTTTCGCGCTACCATTTGATTAACGCATACGCATCTCAGTGGCATGTCACCACAATGATAAGTATAAGTAGTGATGCCGTTTCCACAATGAACATACATCAACGAACGGGACATCACATGAATGATATACATGTCCTATATCCAGTGACCTAGGCTGGCATCAAATTCATGTGTTGAAAGGCTGCTTGTACTCTCTCTTTGAACACTTCCTCTTCCTCCCTTTTGGCGACCTGCTGCAATATTTTCGCTCTCTCCTCCTCGTCCAGCGCAGTTAACTGCCTCGTCTATACTCCCTAAGTCGGAGAGCATGAGTGAATGAAAAAGAGCGACTTACGATATTCTCTGCCGCCACTTCCCGAGCAGGATAGGTTCTGAACGTCGACCTCAACCACGCATCCACCGATTTCTGTGTCGCCTGTTCAATCCGTGTTGCCACCTCCCCCTTTGGTGGGGTTAACTGTCGAAACGCCCCGCGTATCACCACTGCGAGCGCACCCATACTCGCTCTGCAAAACCACCTCGAATACGTCTCGCATGCGGTGTCCATACCGAGGGACACGGCGCGCAGACCGTGAGCGCTGACGAAACGGAGGAGGGTGGCGAATTCGAGGAGGCTAAGGCGGCGGTCGGGGCAGCCTGAGAAGTGGGTAATGCGATCTGCTTTGAGGTGGTGGGCGTAGATGAGGGCGGAGGGGGAACCTTCAAGGATGATGCAGGCATGATCGTGCAACGTATCCCCGACGACCGGGGATGTGTCACCATCTGTAGATGAAGAAACTGCATCCGTCGCGATAGGGATGACAGAGTGTGTGACTCCACCCTGCTGGGTGAGCACTCGTTCAACAAAGATGGTTTCTTCAGGGTGGTCATCGGAGGGTGCGAGTGTAATTCGGAGGAAGGTATGAAGGTGTTCTTTGTCCACTGTGGGTGGACACCCGTCACATCCCAGGGTCATGGTATGAGCGATACATGCCTCGACCTTGTCTACGAATCGGTCAGGCTTGTCGGCCAATTCGTTCGGCCAGGCGTCGAGCGACGACGCATGATAGAGGATAGGATTTTCCACGTGGTGATGATGCACGACCTTGGAGAAATATTGAGACAAAGAATCCTTAAGTGAATGCATGGTGGAGAATCTGAGGGCGAGAGGGCGGGGAAAATGGTGCGGGAGTGGTTGAGATCAAAGTTGAAGGTGATGGTGTGTAGTTGCAGCCTATTGAAGAGGATGACAGAGGTGAGACAAAGCCGGACCCAAACGCCACCACACGGATTGGGGGATGCATCTGGATTGCAAAGTGAGAAAAATGAGTGAAGCAGCAGCAGGCTCCATTCGAAAAATGTTTGGACACTGGTATGCAAGTGTGCGCAAGAGTAATGGTGGCAACTTGAACGAGCACTGCCACAAAGTAGCGCCTGAGGGTAGTAAATCCTCGGCGCACTCCAGATTCAATGAACCAGAAGTTCGACTTCCCCCCGGGCCAGACTGTTTCCTGCCAATGTGAAGTGAACGCAGGAAGAAAAGCTTATCTGCAATTTCATAGTACTTGGACTGAAACTGATTATTAGTACTGGACAAACGCTGGTGGAGATGGTCTCCAAATTGTCCGCCGCGAAAACCCACCGTGCAAACCATGTACAGCTGGCTCTCTCGGATCGGTGAAGCTGAGACGCTGACCGAGGGATGGCAATGAAGATGACCCCGTCGACATACACTGTATGTTGCTCGTCGAAACTCCTGAAACTCGTCAAGCCAGTCGCGTGAGAACACTTCTAGACCTTTGAAACGTTGCTTGCAGGGTACCTCGTAACTTATAAGTACTGTACTCGAGTCTTCCCCAGGGCGCATTCCCAGTCATGTCCTCGAAGCCTCCCAACGACAAGAAAAAGCGACGACGTTCCGACTATCCCTTCTTTCTCTCCTATCGCACACGCTGGTTCGCCTCTCTCCCTTGCCCATCCTAGTCTCTGCCTCCGTTTTCTGACTTTGTCTCCGACTTGGCCTCCTTTCCACTTTCGAACATCGTAAAGGAGCGACAACGACCAATACGCACACGTCAATAACGCCATCTACTACCACCTTTTTGACGCCATCGTCAACACCTACCTCATCCAATACTGCGGACTCACACCGACCCAACCCGACTCGGACGAGACCCAGATCGGACTCGTGGTGTCGTCATTTTGCGAGGTATGTACGTCTCACTTTCATCGTCCTCCTCCCTAGCCATGGCCTAATTTGACCATCACTGATTCACGGCACCCAGTTTTTCTCCCCGCTGTCGTTCCCAGACGTCCTTGACTTGGGTCTGAGAGTGGCACAGCTTGGAAAGAGCTCGGTGACATACGAAGTCGGAGTGTTTAAGTCCTTGGGAGGAGACGAGACACTAGGTACACCGGGGAGCGCGGATGCACCAGCCGCTGTGGGAGGGTATACACACGTCTTTGTTGATAAGCATTCTCGTAGGAGCGTTGCGATGAACGTGCGGACGAAGGATGGTTTAGAAAAGTTGGCCACTGTAACGCGTTCGAGTAGTGGGGCAAAGCTGTAGGATAGTGTCGTAAATCAACTAGGTGTACACACAGCACACCAAGTCTGGCGAATGGATAATCAGACAAGAAGCCATAGACAGATACTGTAATGTTGTGACCGCCATCGATCTACCCATAAGTTTGTAAAACAGTTCTGTGTGTCTTCCCTTTACTTGCCCAACCTCTGAATCCACCCCAACACCCCACCCCGACGAACGACACTCCCCCGCTTTAATAGCGGTGTCTCCTCTCTCACCGCGTCATCGCCCGCCTCGCCCTCAATCACGACGCTCACGCTATCCACCTCGCTTGGCGTGCGAGTCGCTCCCTCAACGGGCACTTCGGCAGCTTCTCCAAGCGGTCTCCCGAAATCGTCAATCCCGAGGCGACGTTGTCGGATTTTCCATGCGAAGCACATGAGCAACAAACAACCTTGCATCACCGCCGAAACGGCGTACATGACCCAACCTAGAATGTAATATTTGATTAGTCCCATCCATGTTTATGAAGAGCGACGATCCAAACGCGACGAAACACGCGACGTACTTGTCCAGTCAGTTCCTGGTCGCATTGCAATCGAGACGGCCATGACGATTCCGCCCGGACTCTGGATAACCATCATTGGGATACTCAGCGCACCAACGAGCTTGAGGCGATACGTCCGTATAAGTTGCGGAGCATACTGCACGCCTGCCAGCAGACCCGATGTCACGCCCAAAAACGTCGCCCACAGCGTAATTTGAGCTGGATGCGGCACGGTAGGATCCGGCGATAGCGGAGAATCCGCGAGTAAGGCAAACGTCGTGACGAGGATGATTGCCCTGTGTTGAGCGGGCGTAGGTGAGCGGCATGAGGAATGAGAGGGGATGCAATGGGGCGTACATGTGGACAAAAACGATCCAGGAGACGATAACCGACAATCGCCATTCAGAGCTCTTGAGTTTAGTGCGAACATGATGGATCGGTCGCGCATCGTGTGTGTCAATGTTGAGTTGGATGTACTTGAGATTCGGGGGGTAGTAGAGCATGTAGAGCACCAGACTAAATGGGAAAATGAGACTCCGCAACTAGGAACCGAAACTCGGCGGTCACCTACATCATGGTGAACAGGAACCATTGAGTTCCGACTTGGAACACACCGGCGGTTTGCTCAATACACCTCCCAAGACTCTGGTGGTTTGGACTAGAGATAACGGTTGTTTCAAAGATGGAAAGGACAACGCACCACTTGAGTGCAGCAGCGTATAACAGGGTATTGAAGTGTAACCCTAGAGCAGATATATAGAACTAGCCACAACTACAAATAACCTATGCAACATACATGTTGAGCATTCCAGCTGCAGACGAGGTGCTGCCGAGAAGTAAGAACCAAGGGCTAAATCCAACGGAGGTACCAGCCCGAATTATACGTAGATGCTGTGCATAAATTTGCATTGGGCGACGACAGCATAAACTGAAGGGGTGGGACATACCTGCGGAGCGTAGGATACAAAGAGTCCAATAATTAGTATGGCGGTGAGACCATTCGCTGTCCAATCCGATTTCTAGCCGTCGTTAGCAATTCCAGACAAGTACGCTGAGCAAGGACCCACAAAGTTACAGGTCTGAGTCAGTGGAGGGTCCATCGTCATGGGTAGACTTAAAGCTGGTAATCTTGAGCTGGAGATGTTCAAGAACCGAGTCCACTTTGACGGAGTTACCTTGCGGCATGGCAACTCACGTGATCATTGGAAAGACACTCACACGGCCGAAACTTTGTGCTCGGACGGTCATCATTACCTGAATTACCAGTGGACCCACAAGTTAGCGTCATGTCCGTCTCCGTCCGCATTCCGCTCGAACTTTCACGCATTGCTGGTGCGTCCACACCTGGCTTGCGAATATCCACGGATTGGTCTTTGCGTAGGGGCCGGTTGTCCGTAGGTGGCATACGGTTCCAACGAGCTTTTCACCAACTGCTGTTGCGGTCGTTTTCACCGTACACCTCTACATCATATTCGTTGAAAGCTCCGAACGCAAGTCGCTGGTTGCATGTATCCGCTAGTGCGCGCGCTCCTTCTCACGCATGTCTGGTTGTTACGTATAACGTCTCATTTCAGTACAACGACACGGAAGTATAACGCGTCCTACACCCGGGACTGGGTTCGTTTTCATGCATCTTATTGTCCGGAGTCGGAGCCCTAACCCCATTCACTTCCCAGTATCACCCTACATTTCAAGGACCACAAGGGTGGCCCCATTAAAACGATTGAAGCGAACGAAGGGGATGACATTCTATCTCTCGCACATGAATGGGACATCGATCTTGAAGGTACCTATTTTCATTTCTATATTTGGCATCAGCGGAATGTTCCTTTTTCCCTTTTTCCGATTCTTTTCCCTTGCAATCTAGGTGCTTGTGAGGGTTCCATCGCCTGCTCAACTTGCCACATTATCCTCCCACCTGAACACTATGACCGGCTCCCTGAACCCTCGGACGACGAAAACGACATGCTCGATCTCGCATTTGGATTGACCGATACCAGCCGCCTCGGTTGTCAAGTACACGTTACGAGAGACATGGATGGGATGGAAATTCGGTTACCGAGTGCGACGAGGAATATGTTTGTCGACGGGAAGAAGCCCACGCATCATTGAATATGACATGCAGGGTAGGGAATGAGACATAGGAGTCGGTCAGGAGCCAATTGCGAGATGCGTCGCGGGCTTTGACGGAGTATAGTAGGTGGTTGTGAATATCGTGCTTGAAATACCCCCGCTCAGTGATAGAGATTGTGGTGACCAGATTGCGACTGCGCGTCAGGCGTTGGAAAGTGGGTCAGGGCAACAAGAGAGTGTGGACGTGCGCAGTGATCGGAGGAAGTCGGTACGCTGGCGGGAGTCATCGCAGATACCACTCGGTCCGGCAGCCAGAGCAATAGCTCGGGTCGAACGGCCGCCAGGAGTTTTCCCACTTCACTCGGGGTGTTCCGCAGACACCCCTGACGCTGGACGACGACCTAAGGTAATCCTTCCCACTTTGAAGATTGCTCTTCTGATGGAGGATACTGAAACGCACTCGTCTTGCACTAGGACCGACCCCGACCATGACTGTAGGCACGCCACCGCTCGTCCAAATACACCCTCTCAATCGTTGTGAGATCACTCCATTCGATACAAAGAGAGAATGGCCTGAGCGAATCGAGGAATGTCACTCCTTCGGATGAGGACGAGGTTGTAACCTTCCCGGCAATGATTCCTGTGGTGCAGGTGCCCATTCCAATGAATATCCAACTCCACATGGTTTTTCCCAGCAACCTTCGTACCGGGTGCTTGTCCCAGAAACGCTTCGACCCCTTGACCCACGAGGATTTTCGCCACGCATCCCCTTTGCTCTCCACTCGATGTCGTCATCGCATCTAGCCAGACATGAAAGATGTTGGGGTACAGGTTCTCTCGGCTGGCCTCGTGCATTCCTGACATTCAGTGTTCAGTTCACCTAATGTGACAAGTCATTAAATTGATACCCAGCACGATCAGGTGTACGATCGCACCCTTGTAAATTGCAAGAGGATGTAACTGATATCTATAGGGTGGTGTTCGGTCTCTCACGGTTCCTTCTACCCCCGCTCTGCTCGTATCTATAACCTAAGGCAGCTAGCAATGAACCTGCCATCTTTGTGAATGAACGAGGTATGATGCGCTCTCGTCCTACATCCATTGTCAATCACAAGAGTATGTGTTCGTGATCTGTTGATCGATCGATCTTCCATACCGTGACTTTGCGCATAAAGAGAGTGTATCGTTTATCACTTCTCTTGCGGGAATTCAACTGACCAATACTGGGTAGCGCGTCGATGGTTCCGAGATGTGAACGCGAATTGAGGGTCGTATCCTGCATCCCCATGGTTGCCGAAGAGCTCAGCTGGCCAGGAATGGCACGTTGTGCTATGTCGTGGTCTCATAGGTACTGATAATTGCGCCGCAGGTCGAGGCAACATCCCATTTCGCAAGGAATGACCCGGAATTGTGCCTGACTGAGAAAATTTGGCTGAAAGGGTCGTTCTTGATACTGTCCATCTTGTCGTACACTCAAGTCTTTTCCTGGATGGGTCTAAAACCTCAATCGGAGCTGTCAAAAGGAATAACCGACCCGGCTGGGAGATTGTTTGGAATTGTTGCTTGCGTGAATGATTTCGTGTACTGCGGTGATGTGTCGAGATTCAACTTAAGAACCCCAACGACGCGGTAGTGAAGATGATTTCTGTCATTGCACTTTTCAGCACGTCAGTGGTTTTGCGAAGTTTCCACAGGCCGTGAGAGTGCCATTCCGTGGTGCAAGTTGCTGCGCCAAAGGCCCAACCAAATTACCAGACACTCACTACACAGACTAAGAACCACTCGTGGAAACTCAACTGCATGACCTCAATTAGCCCTGAAGAATTGCGCGAACCTGTCCAATGGAAGCACTTATCAGAACAAGGTACAGCAGCACTGTGTCTTGTCTTCTTTTTGCTGTGGTTTCCACGTATTATTTCTTACACAGCCATGTTCCAATGTCCAATTGAAGCGGTGGGTCAGTACACAGGAATGGATCTGCAGGCGCCCAAAGAACCTACTTAAAGGAATGAAGTGCTTACACAAGGCCCAGCCACTTTTTATTCCTTCCCCCACAGCGCTCTTGTCTTCGCAAGGCAGCCATCTCGTCATGCCCAACTTTTTGCAACGCAAGTACATCGATCTCATCCGCCAAGTATCTTCCAAGTGGGTCAACTGGGATCCACCGATTGAAATCCGAGTCAGTTCCATCACAATCGTCGATCACCAATCGTTGACTTTTTTCGCTCTTGATCGATAGGTCGGTGCATTCGGCACAGTTGACAAAGACACGGGGGATTTGATAGTGGAAGGCAACATCTATGATCCTGAATTCCAGAACGAGTTGGACAAGCAGGGTGTCAACTTCAAGTTGGCCGACTACCTGCCACAGGAAGGCCCAATTGAAGACGATTTCATCATTGCTTCCCGCGGGGCGAAGCAAAAGGACCTGAATGTGGACAATGAACTGTACGTAGTGGTTCTGCATCGCGACATGGTCTGATTAAGTACATACAACCACAGGGACGTCCCTGGTATCGCCTCTGCATCAGTCAAAGGACGATGGTTGTTCCAGCGCGACAAGCGAGATGCGGTTCTCATCATGCATGCTCCTCGCCAAGTCTTCATCCCCCCCAAGGTGGTACTCGAACCCCTCTACCAAGTCGACAAACTTATCGACAAGTGGCTTGTGACAAGCATTCACGTGTGCCCTGCATATTCCATGTATTTGTCAGACAAGTGTACAGTCGCCAATTTTCTGTGTTAGTTTTTTCGCTGATGACACTGGACGATGCAGCGGGTGACAACGTCT
Organism: Exsudoporus floridanus; assembly: GCA_038094735.1. NCBI lineage: Eukaryota > Fungi > Basidiomycota > Agaricomycetes > Boletales > Boletaceae > Exsudoporus > Exsudoporus floridanus. The sequence continues at coordinate 21,693 of JBBPUP010000312.1, forward strand.
CTCTCGCTCTCACAGCCCAGGCACCCGTCGCCGGTGTTACTGGTGTCACTGCAGGTGCCCACAGTGGCTTCAACTGGTGGGTCGATGCCCGATCGGGTCTCGTTCGCAAAGCCTCCGATCAAGAGGGCAACTATATATTCACCCCCCTCTATTCTCTGAGACGTCCCATTAAACGAAACAGGAGATTTTTCCGGGACGCTATCCGGCCTGAGCCAGCCGGTGACGATCTGTTAGTGTAGTCCACTTTGTATATCTGCGTGAGTGTGACTCTAGACTGACGCAACGTTGCCAGATGGTACAATGACTCTCCGCCGTGGGACCCGCTTGATGAGGATGGTGAAGAGGATCTTTTCGATCCGGTTAGCGTTTTAAAAAAAATACTTCTTCATTCGCCGTCGGCTTCTCACAGCATGGCATTTCAGATCGTCAGAGCAGTTGATCCATTCAAATCAGTAACTGCGTGACGAGGAGACAGAAATAATCCATGGATCTCACTTCCAAACATCTGTCCCTGTCGTCTCTGTCAACATGACCAGGCTCGATGCGATGTACTAGTATACTGTTCTATTAAATCCGAAATCAATTTGAAATTGTGGCACTTGTACAGTTGTGAAGGATACCGAAGTTGACATAAGAGAGTTGGCTCGCCACCATCCCACAAATACATGTCCTGATGGCATTCACACAACCATCATGATACAATGATATTCAGCCACACAGAAAGGCATGCATCAGGAAAATAATGCGTTGCTTATATACACTTATAGCTACTTTTAGCACAATGAGCAGATTATAAGTAAATCTCGTCCCGAGTAGAATTTCACTTGTGCCACTCCTAGAATCCTACTTACTCATACTGAAGAACCACTTTTTCACACTTAAAGTCATATTTTACTTATGTGAGACTTAACAAAGTGCAGATTTCAACCAATGTAAGTAAAGAATGAGTATAGTGCCATGACATGCTGACCACCATACCATTAGTAAATTCACAAGCTACTTTCTAAACTTTTTTTAGGCCTTTTGATCTCATAATACTTGTAAAAAGTACAGAAGTCTAGAAGAGCAAAATGCCTAACATTTGAAACTACTGCAGACAAGAGGAAGCAAATAAGAGTTCTAAAAGTAGTAATAGTGATTGTACCATTGAAAGCAGGTAAAGTACATGGCAAGATGGCAGGGGATTTGCTATATAACATGCACATGATAGTTGAGTGGCAGTGGGCCATTGTTGTATACCAAAACAACTCCATCATATTCAACCAGTCTTGATACATATTTTAGCATGGTTGTGGAGCAGTGGGGAGTTGTTTTGCATCAGAACAACTCTATCATATTCACCCAGTCTTGATATACTATATATTCCATCTATAACTGTAAGGATAGTCTCAGTGCAGTTTTAGAATGCATAAAAAATGTCCTATCCTACCTGCAAGATGGTGGTTGACCCCAGCAAACCTGATGCCAGTAAAGGACATCAAGTTGAAGGAGGAGGTGTGGTATTGGCATCACTGTACTTATAGTAAAATATGTCCTGCTTTGTCTTGAGGTGGCATGCAAGTTGATATGTTGAGATGATAGTCTTCTTGCTCTTGTCATGGATGAGGGGTTTATTGAGGTAATGATTACTCAGTAAGTTGGCAATAATATCCTTGTTGAGGAGTGGTACATAGCTGTAGGATTGCATTAATGTCATTAGAAAGAGACATCTCCCCATGATATTGTGGTAGTCCACATGCAGGCTACATAAAACTGGTCTCTTTTACAGAGAATATCAGATTGGCAGAAGGGAGCATGCTATTGGAAAAGTTTCCCATAGTCAAGAAAGGCAATAGCACAATGGTTGCCATTCAAGAAATAAACTTGGACATCAGGATGCTGGCATTTGGCAGATTACTATGGGGTCAATATGGTATGTACTGTGTGCATGAGATTAACAGTGTCTTTTCATAGCTCCCTCAAGTCAGGGATTTTGAGCCAGTAGTCTATATATTCATGAAAAATATGGAATTTGTAACCTGTAGTCTGTTCAAAGAAAATGGGAGAAGGTGATCTGCACCAAACTGATTCATGCATGGTCAGAAAATAGCACCCAAACCTTTTATTTCTGACATTTGCAACAGTCAGAATTCTTCAATACCATAGGGCCACAAGACCCTTAGTATGATCTACCTACTTCTCAAGTTTCAGAATATTCCACCAAGAAACTAAGGGGATATAAATGATTCTTTTCAATCATAGCTATTATGTTAACCATGATGTGACAAGTAACACAGGTCCACACTAGCTGGTTCACCAGCGCCAAGGTGAGACAGAAACTGGACTTGAACCATATGTCTTTTCCTGTTATAACTCCCTTTGTTTATTTCTGATATCTGCATTCTCACTTGGACACCAATCAACTATATTGTAGGGCTATATATGTTGATTACTATTTTTCTCTTCTTACATGATTGTACTATTATCAAGACCCACCCTTATGCTCTTCCCTTTGGATATCTTTTCCCATGTTGTTTACATATATAAACCTGGTCCCACCATGTATTTACCTTATGCTAGTCTTGCTTTGGAACCACCATCATTTGCTACTGCACCCTTTGGATTTCTATAAATCTTTGTTTTACTTTGAGTAGATGTTTAACTTCCTTGAATCTTTGAACTTCTCTAGAGTCTCTAGAGATAGCATTCTATGTTTGAGAAGTCCTCTTGACACTTTTGAACCTTTGATTACTTGAAGAGTCCCTTTGAGTATCTTAAACCTTCAATATGCAAAGTCTGCAACTGTTCCTACTAGGGCCAGTTGTAACAAAAGACTAGTGTATCTCCTCAAGACTACCATTGTTGCTGACCCACAGGACCTAAGAAAGCTCCCAGGATGCTCAACACTAAACCTAGCTAATAGAGACTAGAAGATTATCCTGAGGGAAAACCCAACAAGAACTAGACTGGAGTTCTTGGAGCATTTATGCTCAACTATATATACTACTGGTATATGTTTGTATCTATTGACCACTGGTCTGTGCATAAGGCAGAGTATGATGTCATAGCTACATCATAGATAAGGAATTATTCTAGAAGGTTTTAGACAATGACAGTAATTAAAGAATGTGTATGGACTCATCTAGAATCATGGAGATTAAATAAGCATGTGGAATGTTCTAGAATGTTCCCACAGTCACATGATGATAAAGAACATGTGATTGATCACATGACTATCACATGTCAGGTTAAATAGAATGTGTATTTAACAACCATCATTGTACATCTCCACCATTACTTATCAATCATCCACTGATCCTGGCTGGGGCTTATGCAGCCCTGATAAACCTGCTGACACTACCCTGAATCCTCTAAAAGAGAGTATCTTGACCCAGATGTCCTAGTCAGAAATGTTGATAAATGTGACAACACTCTTGATCTCTCCCACCAACTTTACACTACCCTTTCTCTTCTTCAACCACCTACAGTGGCTCAAAAAAATATCCCAATATTTGGCTATTTTGGAAAGACTTGACATTTGCAAGAGAACCAAAAGGTGTTAGCTCTAGCCTTTGCTAGGTTATTGATAGCCCTAACCCTTGCCCTGACAATGAGCCCTTTATCATGTGATTTGGTTGCCATGGAACTAAGATATAACCATATTAAAATAACATATCATTGGAACACTTTTTTGCTATTCTATAATTTTAATATCCTACAGTATATGCTCTTCTTTTGCTTTTATGACTGCTACTAGTCTTCTAGGCATGCATTCTATCAATCCTTGATATTTCTCAGCCTCTGTCTTGCCTCATTTCACCTCAATTCTTTTAAAGTTTTCAAACTTCTTCTAATGGTATTGTATGGCCATTGTTATGATCCACCTTTACTATGTTCACCTATGCTCTTATTTTCTTCCTGGAGTCACCAACATTGTAGGGCTGTATATGGTGACTAATTGTACTACTAGCATTTTCTCTTCAGGTCCCCTGACCTGCCCTTATGCTTTTGTTTCAGTTACCAATTCTCATGCTATTTGAGTATATAAGCTGGGTGTAGTCACTTGTACTCCTCATGCTAGTGCATCCCAGATCTCTATAAGTTGCCATTCTACACTAAGTGAATACTTGACCCCTTTGAACATTGAACCCCTCTAGAGTCCCTAGAGGTAGTATCCTATTTTGAAGAGTCTCTTTGACCTATGACCTCAGATGTCCTTAATGTCTTGAACCTTCAAATACAAAGTCTATAATAGTCCCTACCAGGGCATGTCATAACAAAAGACTAGCATCACCTCTTGAGACTACTATCAATGTAGTTCTCCACCATATTGCACTGACTCTCCACTTGTTACAGATGGTGACGTCAGGCTGGCATCTGACCTATCATTTTCCTTTCTAGATGCCCCCAACTCTCTGCCACTGTGGGACTTACTCATCAATGACAAGGGAATCTCTGACGAGCTGTGGGACCAGTTCATAGGAGGGGCTCAACCCTCCACTCGGC